>CAJDSM010044482.1:4888-19874 GCA_903981925.1 Ostrea lurida
CAAAAGGAGGAATGACTTTAGGAATGTGACATCAATTGGGAGCTAAGATGGCTATCTAGGATTGAGAAGAAGCTCGAGTAATCATCTCGTGTATTGATACGTCTAATTAAGAAATAACAGAGAAACAGAGAGTATGGCACCACATGGTATATGATCAAAAACTCTTGAATACCTATTGGATAAATATGCCACGTGGTCATAATGAGTTTATTGTGGATAGATCAGGTGATGTTTAAAAATAGCCTAGCCTCATGCTTATTACTTGGACGTTACGGCGATATGAGATAGGACATTGATAATTCTTTCGCAGGACGACTTGTTATCGTGGTGTTTCCAATGCAATAAGGTGAATGAATGATGTGGCTGCGGAGAGATTCACATCAGCTTATTTCTAATATATGAGAGCGCCATCCTTCAGATATCCACACTATCAGAGGTGCTCCGATCAAACTACCTTGTAATATGATTACACGAGTTAACACACGCTAGACTATTCTGCTAGCTCAGGACCCGCTTTGATAAGCTAGCACTGTAGTAGACTTCTCAGGGAAGAAATTGCCTCGCACACTATATACTACTGCGCAAACTATGGCAGTATTAGAAGAATACATCACTAAAGTTGTGATGATACATAATGCATAACAAACGTACTTTCAAATCATGTGCACCCTGATCACTAATTTGTGCACGAGTCCCATCATCACCAAAACTCATGACAATTTCTACGGAATAATATTCTGCAATAAAATTACTAAACCTTTGTCATTTTTGTAAATGTATAGAGGACACGATTGACACTTACGTCATTGTGTCATTTGGTTTACTAAATATTACGCAACATATTGTACCGTAAACTGTTCAATTCTGAAATGCTAATTCTTGAGGGATTAGTTCATAACGACACTAACTATGTAGGAAGATAAATAAGCGCGTGCATCTTGATATATTGCTTTAGAAATATGAACTAAATACCTAATGGCAATTGGCGGCTACTCAATTTTAACGTTACTTAATTGCTTGAGAACATCAAATTGTTTTTGAGTAATATGTTAAGACTCCTGTTTTTTATATGTGTAACTGCTCTTGTTGGTATGGAGGAGAGCGGGAGGATGGTGTGTGATCGCTGAATGCTTGTTTTATATTTTTTTTTAAATACCTTTTTTTATAATTCTTTTCCGATAAATTTATCATACACTGATGTACATATACCATGACTCTGTTCGACTTATTAATTGTTGAGGAGACAGATGAGAGAAATGCTACTTTGAATCTACTATTAATGCTGTGAATAAGAAATAATTTATATGAAGAATCAGTTTTCATGCCTTTCTTATTTATTAGACTTGGATCAACCTGCGCCCCTTCGAAAGCCAAATGTCCACGATGATAGTAGTTTCAAAAGTGTTTTCTCAAACGTCACACGAACGGACGCTGAGAACAACAAATTTTGTAGAAGTATGGGTTCCATTCTCTTGTAGTTTCTTTCTTTCTGTTTTCTATATAAGTTTCAAAAATGCAAAAAGATCGTTTTAATCGTTGCCTAGTCACGGTTACTATTGAATACATGAGATCTATCACGTTCTAATATTCTCATTCGCTCAATTTTAGAGAAGCTAATCATACATTACTTTATTGGCAAAATATTCTTTTTACATTTACGGTTATTAGAAATGATCAATCACCAAATTATCTACTTGATATCTAATTTTTAAATTCTATCACTCGACCAAATGGCAATCTAATCATGCTCTGTATATATATATGTAATATGTAATTTCTTGTGATAAAGCCAGAGTGAAAGTCCTTTTTGCGGTCCTTTCTAATTATTCTTTGTTTTCATTAGTATGCCTTACATATGATCTGAATATGGAAAGAAAAACGGGCTCGTGTTGGGAGAGCGAGTGGAAATTAGCTGGGTTTGAATTCCCTATAAGGTGTGTCTGCATAAAAAGATTGAATAAAAATGTAAGGATTAATCAATTAAAATATAATAGCTAAATAACCAGTGGGGAAAACTCTTTATGTCTTTTATCTCACAAATTCTATAATTTCTAATAAAATATGGCAAATTCCTCACGTAAAGTTTTTCTGTTTAGTTTAATGATACAAAGAATTAGTCAAGAATAAATAGTATGAGTTTGCAAATCTATGGCAGGTATAGCGATTTAAATGATTACTGATATTTTAACGAAATGCCATATAATAAATTTCAACACAGGGAAACTTTTTTTTTCTTCTCACGAATTTAAGATAATTAACTGCCAATGCTCTTTGAAGACAAATATAGTGGACTATTACTGACAAAAATGTTCTTTAGATTTGTTACTCTAAATATATTGTACGTCGTAATGAATTATACTTTGTTTCATATCACGCCAATGCATATTTTATATCTCATTGTCACTAATCTCTAAATTTCTCCAGAGACGTAGTCGTTATACACTCATCATATGCTAATGACTTTATCACAACGTTCATATGCACGTTAAAGCATATTGTCTTATGGTGTGTAATTTTTTAATACATACATATACAGCAAAACTAATAGTGCGTAATTGCTCTGTGTTTTTAAAAAACGCAATCTTAAATAAAGTTGACTAAAATAATGGTAAAATTGATAACACAAATAGAAAATGATATAACGATTGTCGTTTTTGTAAGTCTTGGGTCTGCCAAGAAGAATCTGATTAACAGCTTTCGATGAAACGTTTTCGTGAATGTTGAAGTATATCTATTTCACTCTCGAAAGCATTTTCTATTTATTTCTCAGGAATATTATTTTATATCTGATATTGTACGTTTCTCGTATAACTGTAGTACATTTACGTTCTAGCAGCAACGTCTTACATCTTATTGTTACTATTAATGTAATAAAGTGCAGAGCAGTTCGCAGATGGTATTTGTTGAAATAAGACAGTTGAATGAAAAAAATACCACATGTGAAAAATAACTTTAATTAATTATACCTTAAACATTTGACACTCGTATGGTTTTATTTTTTTTTTAACTTATCTCTAAGTTTATTAGTGTTAACTCTAGAATACTTTGAATTTCATGTGTTGACTGTAGTATCATTATGCTAGGACGAGAATTATTTTTGGTCGATGATGGCCTTTTCTAATTTGGTAATTCATTCGCGTGTAGAAGTTAAGTCGGTCATAAAATATGCGCGTGAAATTTCATGCCTTTCCCGCATCCTAAACGTCATACTGAGCTAGTTCAAACTAGGGGTGCATTTACTGGTTAGAAATTTCATCTTTCATCAGTTATGTCGGGCATAAATCGAAATCGATGTAAGTTCTATTAAATTTTAGTTGCTAATCCACGAATAAATAAGACATTTCTATTTTCTGTTAATTATCAATAAGTATTCTCTAATAATTGTTACTAGCTGGTAATATTATTAAGGAAGTTAGAGTTAAAATAACAGTAATTATATTTCAAATCTAGTGTTGGTAACTCAAATATTAACTTTAATATGTCATAATATTTGAGACCGCATTGGGTTCCTATCTAAGACTGCATCTTCGCAAAGATAGAAATGTAAATAGATTATATATTGAGAATAATAATCTTTGGGGTTAATCTCAATAGTGAATAAAGTATTCTTCACTGGTGAGACGGTTAAGTTGGTTTTTTACAGAATAAGACCGCGGCGTGGCATAAATGACCCTCAATGGCTTGACGAACTATATCAATAATGACCCAAATGTAAATTGCGTACCCTATTCATCTAAACCACACTGTATAACCGAGTTCGAATAGCTCTCAACTTAATTGCATCACGGGGATAGAATGTCTATTGTTCGCTTTAAATCTCTTATTTCACATTTGTATCGACTACTAGTTCTCAATTTTCATCCAACCAACTCACAGACTAACACACCTCACTCTCTAGTTAGGGCCTTAGTACATAAATAGATTGGATAGTTTTAATTCCGGAATGTATGCGTATCACACTCGGCACTAGGTAAGTCAGCGTCTTAAAGAAAAAAAAATGAAACAGTTGATAGTGTCGTAATTGCTGGTAGGCTCATGTCGCTTCCTGTGATATGGTTTTTAAAGCACACGCAAGGCGAAAAAAAAACAACTCTAGATAATTATAATAGATAAAATAATATATATATACCCTTTTTCATGTTGAAACATTGTGTATCATCAATGCCCAACAGAATTCTTTTACCAGATGTTCGCTTGCCTTTTGGTGTACATTTTTACAATTATATAACTTCATAGATACCAACATTCCGCTAGTGAAGTGTGTTCGTAGTTATAAAACTCAATGCCTGTACTTGAAAGTTTGATGATGTAAATAAACGTCCTACACCGCAGAATGTGGAATTTAAACCATATTTAACCAGAAGTTAACAATCCAGCAAAGAAGTCCTTGTACTACATTTGCTTTCAGTTACTTTTTCGAATATGACAATGACGTGGCAAATCACATAACAACTATTAAATCTTTTTACAACGAAAGCTGGAGCAGTCCGAGTGTCTACTGTTATCTTATTTTCTGCCAACTATTACGTCAATCTGTCAACCCAGACTTTTATAATCAGATGTAGGCAGTTACGCACACATATATCCATCTCTAAACTAAATGTGCAATGCATATTATCTGAGGTCGTGGTATTAGTCATTCTTCTAACTCGATTTTATTCTACAAGTGAGTAGCCCGACAGTGATAGAGAAAAATTAAGAATTGTATCTTGTGTAAACTGGGATACAATTTTATACTTAATCTGCGAGGCCACCAGGGCCACTTACAAAATTGGCCCTCTGTAATTGATTATTGCAACATGGGCTTCAAAGCTCTCACGTTTAGAGGTCAACATTTTGCAAATTCTATATTAGGTGTGCGTTATGAGAAATCCATCATAACACTAATGCTATTATGTTTTAAATTTACATAGTAGCAACACACGTAAGAACGCTGATCCGCCGTAATAGGTGTAGGTCAAATGAATAAGAGTCCAGTTGTTTTAACGCTGGTTTGCATATATAGCATTGTCTAAGGAGTGTCCAGATTAGGGATCACCGCTTCTGTGCAAACCTCTTTCAAAATCTCGCAAAAGAAAATTGAACCGTCGCTCTTTTAAAGGTAACTATTTCATTGATCTACCTTGAAGAATTTTGCAATCTATCAGTGAATTTCATACTGTACTATATGGGCGCAATTACCGGTTTCCTGCTGATCAGAAACAATGAAGACATATTGTACAGAGTTGTAGACTCGGGAAGAATGAACAAAGTGGACGAGCAAGACTTCACTCTTCTTTAGACATACTGCCTTATGGAATAGTTGGCTCTGCATCCTGAATAAGACCAAACTTACATGGTGGCGTGGAATCAAGCGTGGGATCCGTGTATTTATCAACCAGCTCCGAATTGTTATTTGCATTATCCTGTTTGGACTATGTATCCTTAACGAAATTGCTCACAGTTGTTTCTCTTGTAGTTGCCGTAATAAATTATTTACATGCATATCCAAACCACCCCTCTATTCGTTCAAACATGGGCTTTTTTCAACATGCAGAAACAAATTAAATCATCAAAACATCCAAATTAAATAAATAATTCATGAAATTCTTGGGTGATGATGCCTCATTTCCAGAATTCATCTACCTTGAGATAAAACTCAAGGCTAGGTGGATACGAGATTTTTTTGATGAGAAATCAAGACTGGAAATGTAACATTGAAGATAATTGTACAAGTTTCTATTATGATGTGAACTACACATCTTTAATGTAAATTATGAAACAAGGTTCAATGATATTATGAGGAGTCCATGAATGTATATGAAGCATGATGTAAATATACAAGTCAACTACAGTTTTCCAATTGTACAATTTTTTATCCCGCAATACCGTACAGAATTCACGACACAAATTTTATTAGATCCCTAATATTTTTCTCCCAAATACGTTGCATATATCTAATATGAAAAAATGTATACCTAAAAAAGAATGGTAACCTGGACGTCTTTCTCTCCAATATGGATTCTTTACTAGGGATTTAAAGGTTTTAAGCAATATATTTACACAACTTGGCACTAACCAAAGCAACACTCTTCAGAATAGTTACAATCATAAACGTGATTCTATAAAATAATCTGATTAACAAGGACAGCATGTGTTACATTTTATTGACAATAAATTTCACAGGTAATGATTGACATTAGCATTATGTCACTGAGGTCCATGCGGCACTAGTCTTCAACTCTATATATTGGTGTTCTGGAGTAATACCAAGTATCTTTAATTGACTGGTAAGATTGATTTTGAAGTTGGTGAAGGGTTTGCTACGTGGGTTCATTTTGGTATTTTCTAGATGTCCGATTATTCAGACTTATTCGAACTTGAATCACCTGTTGCTCGACACAGTCTCCGGCTAAACATTCTCCTCTTCGCAGTGGGGAGAATATAGCGACATTTTCCTGGCGGTGATGGTGAGTTTCGCTGCCTTGTCCTGCCGGCCTGCTTCTATCGGTTGCTGATGACCGGTGACATATAACATCCCCTCAGTTGCACTGGCGATAGCGATTGTTAATCACCATATTTGGGAGAACTGGCGTCAGATAGCCCCGTCTTTCTTCCCTCAGTGACGCCTGTATGCGCTTGTCGCTGCTCTTTAATTAATTTATCGCACTCAGCGTTAGTCGTACGCGCATCAGTGATAACTGACCGGCGGAAGGCCCTGGTTTGTTCCCTGTGTAGCTTTTGTCCATTTTGGTAATGTAGTGCTTGTGTGTCTTTTGGATTTTGGTCGCCCAACGGCGCATTCTTTCTACGGTCTTCCCCTTTTTTATCCCACTAAAAGTAAATGAAATCAAATCTAAAAACTTCTGGAAAGTTTTAAATTTCTAATACATGTAATTTATTAGTATAACCGCATACGGGAAGGGGGGTAATCTATAACATTTATGGAGCCATAAATTTCATGTACATGTACTTAACTGTCCTAGCTTGGTATGGTGTACAATGTATGAGTTGTTTAATCATGATTCGCACGACGGCGAAGGCTATTACGCATACATTTGACGTTTTCCATGAAAAAAGAAGTGTGAACCTGATGGTCTAAAATCTGCCCGATAGAAATTTACGTCATTTTCAAAAGTTCTAGCCCACTGACCTTTCATTACAGCTGAATTTTCGTTCTATTTGGTATAGCTGGTGAGAAACTACACAATGGGTTCAAGGATTAGAATGGGCTTGTTGACGGTCAAGATTAGTACCAATTTCAACTTAAAAAAATAGTGTTTCTGATTTACCATGTTGGTAGGCAGAGAAAATTGATTTCTATGGACACAAATTACAATAGGGGGTACGTGGTGATTAATATAACGCTATGACAATCAAGACGACAATTTGTTCGTCTGACAAAAGAAACAAGTAATAAGTCAGCTTTGGATGAAAACATATTGAAATCAAATCAAACCATTTATATACTTATTTAAAGATACTCGATACTACAGTGACTACATGTACATAGTCATCTAACATTTCACATCTTTTAAAACGTTATATGTATATAACATGGTAACAATGAAATAACATCTCTTGAGTAACCAAAATATAAAGTGGGATTAATAACGTTCATACAATCAATTCAGATACAACTTATTTTTAATAGAGGTTTGCTTTTCTCTATCTATAAAAATATAAATGTCAAAGTTTACCGCAAGTGAGCCACATCTTACTATTTACCTTCATGTACTTCCTTTGTACTTGTATAAGTAATTTTCATTAACCTATTATGCGTATTGGTTATTGTCCAAAAAGCTATGTCTAATAGGAGTTGAAATTTTGAAATAACTTAGGAATGACTTTGAAAATGTCGAAAGAACGTTCCGTGGAAATCTTTTTTAATTTTAATTTGTCCTTGAAATTAGAGTTTTTAAAAATTCAATAATTTTTGGCTATATTATTAATCATAATCTTACGTGATGGTTGATATTAACATACATGTAATAGGCCATCTAAAATTTTAAGAAGCACTGTTGACAATAAGCACATTATCGGATATATTCCTATTAACATTCAATAATTAGCATAGGACAACCTCTTATTCAAGTATCATATATGATATATAACAGGTAAAGAATCATAATGAACCGGTCGTGGGGAACCACGATGGAATAGGGAATTCTTGATTAGCGACCGTTAAGTGCTGGTATTAGACGGTTAGAAACGAGTTTAGTAGCGAGCAAACTCAACCAAAAATCGTTGACACCAAGATGATTAACAAGAACGAAGATAAATAACATCATCTGTGAGACTAAGTGCAGGCTGGAGGTTATAAAACTTTATTCGAAGCACTTTCATACTCCAAGCATCAACCAGCAATTTAACTCTTTATGAAACTTCGAATATTCATTCTTGACTCAAATGGATACAGTCAAAATGTAATATGCTGTTAAATCGTATTGATCTGATTTGTACCAACAAACAGGCGTGCATAGAGAAATGAATCGGCCAAAACTATCGAGGTTTGAATGTATGAGTACGGATTTCTTTTATTTACATCAATGCAAATCCGACACAAGTAACAAGCGATTACTGAATGCTTCATAATCATGTTTAGATATCTTGCATTTTTGAGTATTGTTTNGCACTTAGTCATCACAGATGATTTATTTAATCTCTCGTNATCTGGAAATGCATGAATTTAAGATCTGCACTTGGTCATCACAGATGATTTATTTAATCTCTCGTCTTGTTAATCATCCTTGGTTTCAACGCATTTTGGTTGATTTGTTCCGCTGACTACAACTCAGTTTTTAACCGCTAAACCAGCATTAACGGTCGCAAATCAGAAATTCCCTAATTCTATCGCTGTTCTCCCACGACCGGTCTCAAATTATGATTCTTACCTGTCTATTGATCATATATGATATTGAATAAGAGGTTGCCTATGTAATTATTGAATGTAAATGAATATATCCGATAATGTGCTTATATTTCAACAGTGCTTCTTAAAACTTTAGATGGCCTGTATGTTAATTCCACCATTCACTTTAAGGTATCTGATAGATAATTAGCCCAAAAATTATTTGAATTTTTAAAAATCCTAATTTCAAAGGATATAATTAAAATTAAAAAGATTTCCACGAACGTCTTTCGACATTTTCAAAGTCAAATTTCAACTCTATAGAAAATAGCTGTTTTGGCAAATAACCAATATGCATGAATAGGTTAAATAAAATTATATACAAGTACAAGTAAGTACATAGAGGTAAATAGTAAATGTGGCTCAACTGGTAAAACTTTGACATTTATATTTTATTAGAATAGAGAAAGCAAACCCTCTATAAAAAATAAGTTGTATTGAATTGTTATTGTATTGAATCGTTATTAATCCACTTTATATTTGGTATCAAGAGGAATATTTCATGTCTACAATTTATATACACTATACGTTTTAAAAGATGTGAAAATGTGTAATACATGTACATGTAGTACACTGTAAGTATCGAGTATCTTAAGAGTAAGTATATTAAATGGTTGATTTTTATCATATGTTTTCATCCAAAGCTGATTATTATTGTTTCTTTTTCAGACGAACAAAATTGGTCGTCTGTGATTGTTATAGCTTATATAATCACCGTACCCCTATTGATTGTGGTGTCCATAGAAATCAATTTTCTCTGCTACAAATGGTAAATCAGAAACTGTATTTTTTAAGTTGAAATGGTACTAATTTGACGTCAACATTTCCCATTCTAATCCTTGAAGCTCCATTGTGTTAGTTTTCTCACAGTATACAAATGAACGAAAATTCGTGATCAATGAAAGGTCAGTGGGCTAGAACTTTGAAAATTGACGTAAATTTCTATCGGGCAGTATTTTTAGACATCGGGTTCACACTTCTTTTTTCATGGAAAACGTCAAAATGTATGCGTAATAGCTTCGCCGGTCGTGCGAATCATGAATTTAACAACCTCATACCCTACAAGCTAGACAGTTAGTATATGTACATGAAAATGTTATGGCTTCAAATGCTATAATTATCCCCTTCCCGTCATGGCTTAAATATAAATTACATGTTTAGAAACCTTTCCCAGAAGTTAGAATTTGTTTTTTTTACTTTTTAGTGGGATTAAAAAGGTGGATAGACCGCTAGAAGGATGCGCCTTGGGCGAACAAAATCCAAAAGACCACACAAGCCACTTACATTTACCAAAATGTACAAAGAGCTACACGGGAATCACACCTAGGGCCTTCCGCCGGTCGTCAGTTATCCATGGCCACTGATGCAGCTACGACTACGCTGAGTGCGATGAAACTTAAAGAGCAGCGACAGCGCATACAGCGTCACAGAGGAGAAGAAAGACGTGGGCTACTGACGCCTAGTCTCCCAAAACTGTGATTAAACAGATCGCTACTTGCTAGTGCGAACTGACGGGGATGGTTATATGTCACCGGCATTCAGCAGACTGATACGGGAGGGCGCGGCAGGACAACTGGCAAGCGTAAACCTCACTCATCACCGCCAGGAAATGGCGGCTATTATCTCCCACTGCAGAGGATGAATGTTTGCCGAGAGACTGTGTCCGAGCAACAGTGATTCAAGTTCGAATAATGTCTGATTAAACGGACAAAATCTAGAAAATACCAAAAATGAACCACGCCGTAGCAAATCTTCACCAACTTCAAAATCAATCTACCAGTCAATCAAAGATGATGGTACATGTATTACTCAAGAACACCAAAATATAGAGTTGAACACTAGTGCCTCTTGACCTCGGTGAATATAATATTAATGTAGGGTCAATCATTACATGTGAAAATTTTATTTTCAGTAAATTCTATATACATGCTAATCGGATTCTTTTATAAAATACTCCAGTAGTTGTTTGATAATTTGTAACTATTCTGAAGAGTGTTGCTTTTGGTAGTTCAGGTTGTATAAATATATTGCTTTGAGCCTTTCATTTCCTACAAAAGAATCCATACTGAGACAAAGACAAAGCTTCAATCCTTTATTAGTCCCTTACTGTTTTGTAAAACCGGAGGATATTATATAGCTTTCCTCTTTGTGTTTCTGTCTTTCCCTCTGTCCAAAATTGATTTTCTAGACTTTGTTTTAAAAAACTCCTTAAGATAATGAACTTTTGTATGCAGTTGTATATCAATGAGTTACAGATTCGAGTGTCGTTTTGGTTTGTTGATTTTTGATGGAGTTGTGTCCCTTTAACTTAGAAAAATTAATGTTATGACCCCTTTTCCGGACCTTTTGCCTAAATGCTTTGAGATATTGAACTGGTGTATATTACTCAGTTACAGATCAAGTTCGAGTTTCGTTTTGGTTCGTTGGTTTTTGATGGAATAGTGCCCCCTTAACTTTGAAAAATTACTGTGATGACCAGTTTTCCAGACCTTTTTTCTAAACGCTTTGAGATAATGAATTTATTCTTTATATGGAGGTGTATAATAGTGATTTACAGATCAAGTTCGAGTTCCTTATTGGTTCGTTTATTTTTGATGGAGTTGAGCCTCTTTAACTTTCAAAAATTACTGTTATGATCAATTTTCCGAATTTTTCCCCCAAACACTTTGAGTTATTGCACTGATTTTTGTATGCTGCTGTATATTATTGAGTTACAGATCAAGTTTGAGTTTCGTTCGGATTCGATGATTTTTTTTATGGAGTTGTGGCCCTTTAACTTTGAACATTTAATGTCATCATCAGTTTTCGGGACTTTTTTTTCTAAACGCTTCGAGATATTGAACTGATTTTGAAGCAGGTGTATATTAATGATTAAGTTTGAGTTTCGTTCTGGTTCGATGATTTTTTTTATGGAATTGTGCCCTTTTAACTTTGACAAAATGACTTCTTGTATGCAGATTGCCTATTACAGTATTCATGAGGTGTCACTGAATGCTTTTTGAAGCATAAAACTGATTTCTTATATAGAAATTGAGTTGACCGTTGGATTTCAATAATAACTACTTCCAATTTTAACCTTCTTGGCTAACTTGGTACATGCTTTAAGCCATAGTTCAAAGTCACAGAACATGACACTCTCTGATTTATAACATCCGTCAAATAATGGTAGTGGACATGAATTGCTTACGCAATACTCTCAGAATGCTTGTAAGCTATGCATTTTGTAATATATATACGTATTTGAGGAGAAACGACATGTATTTATTTAAGGTGATCTAATAAATTTGTGGCTATTCTAGAACGGTATTAAATTTAATGTGTGCAATTGTAGTTCACGTTACATCTAGAATTAACTTGTATTTATATAACATCTTGAAAATTATTGCTCATATTATATCCATGGACGTGCTCATATATCATTAAAAACCTTGTTCACAATTTATATTAAAAACTTGTAGTTCACGTCATATATAGAAACTTGTCGTTCAACAGTACATTCCAACTGATGTAAAGGCAAAGATAACGAACAGTGATCATTTTTCATCAACAAAAATTGTTCATATCCTCTAGGCTTGGATGTTTAATCTCAAGGTATCATAGATTAATTCTGAAAATGGAGCATTCAGTCACTCAAGGTTGAAGCACGACGGCTGCAATGCATACTTTTCCTAGGCAACTTATCTAAGAATTTCATACGAGTTATTTATTCAATTTGGATACCTTGTTTGGTATTTTGATGATTTAATTTTTTTGCGTGTGATTCCCATTTTGAACATAAGAGTGTTGGCCAAATTATATATATAATATATTATTTGATGCAACTTGCGTGAAACCAGTTTTTCAAGCCATTTAAAATCTCTGTTTTGATTTACAAACAAACAATTCACTAGTATTAGTTCAGTTGATTCGATACGCAAGGGCATGCCATGCGTATGATGATTTTTTACAGCGAGGCCAACTACTAACCAAAAAGTTGATGTTGCAGGGTTATAACGAATCTCGTTTAAAGTCATCATTTCGCAAATTCTACGGTCGCTATAATGACCTTGTTTGCGATTACAAAGTATCACTAAGTCATATGTTGACTGATTTGTTTCATACCATTTGTTAGACTGTCATTTTCATACTAGATTTGACGACGGGTAACCCCGTTTACTTTGTTTCGACTACAGGCTCACGGCGGGTGTGACCGGTCAGCAGAGGATGCTTACTCCTCCATGGCACCTGATCCTGCCTTCGCTTTCGTCGAAGGTCCGTGTTGCCCTACACTCGATTTTGTATGTGTTTTTTGGACTATGATTACGTTTCATACTTTGTTACTTCGCCATTTTATATTACACATTCCATAAATGGTACCATCCAAGTACATGAGTGAAAATAGTTTAGTATAGCACAGAGTAATGATGAAAATGCATAGTTTGTCATTCCTTATGCACAGTATTGCCATTTATTTCAGTATGTGAATTTGTCCACCTTTTCCTTCAATTAATAAAATATTGCTCCAGACCAATACGCTATACTGAATCAAATGCGTTTTCAATATCAATGAAAGTGCGTTCAATTATATCTTGTGAGTTTTTGAAATTTTTATCTGTATTAAAAAAAAATATGGTCTGATATCGGGGAAAAAAAGCGAGAGCCAGTTGATTTCCGAGAAAAAAAGAGCAATTTTGTTTGTCAATGATAAAAGTGAATTGTATCAAATTATAGAGACTGGAAAAGTATTAAAAGCCGATTTTGTGCATTGGAAACTTTAGAGAGGGAGCGACCTCAGGTGACCTACTGCAATTGGTCAGCGTCCGTCGTGCGTTATCAACTTCTTGATAACTACTATCCGATTTTTTCCCAAGGGCATGGAGCTTTAGATGTTGTGCAATACTGCCAAAAATTCACAAATATTAAAAATATTCTCTACAAATTAATGCACATTAATTTTGAGCAGGAAAGTCTCTTACAAACTTGTAAATTTCATGGTCCCCGCGTAAAACCGAGTCCAATCGGCAAACCGGAAGTTTTAGACAGTGGATTTTTAATCTGGGCAATAAGAATTTAATTTGAGGGTCAATGTCAATGATTCGGAGATGTTGAGGTAAGGGGGTCTATAGGAGGTACAAAAAAGGGGTTTCCGGTAAACATTTTATGTGTTTGCTAGACGCTGAAATGGGGGAAAGTTCTTATAGCGGTGACCTACATTTTGATCCCCAGAGACCTTGTACATGTGTTGTTATATATCATACTTTGCAAAAATTATAAAACAAGCGCCTGTGTCCCCGGCATAAAGGCTCATATTCCAGGGTGGGCAGAAACTTGGTATATATACATGCAGTATATAACAGTATGACATTTAACTTCGGACATGACAAAGTCCAGACTTTTGCTATCCTTTTTATCAAAGATACAGAAAACAAATTCAGTCTATCTGGTAGGATTTTTTTGCAGTATCTTCCTAGTTCAAAGCTAAAGTTACTACGACTTGAACATTAAGAGATATAAGCTCCTAAAGATAAAAATCCTGTAGGAGAATGGGGGGGACAGACGTTGTTTAATCAATGGGTAATGTAGTATACTATTGTTTAGGAGGAGTTACGGATAATGCATCGAGGCATGTGTTGGTGAAAAATGCCTAAGTCCAAAAGTTGATATCTTCTACATAAATTGTCCCAGATAAATTTTCTGACAATATGCACATTTCCATCATGTAATCTATAACCCTACAACATTTCATAAAAATCCTGCGAGTCGTTCATGAGGAGTAATGGACAACATATTCTGGACAGACAGACAGTGTGAAACTTCATTTGCAGGGGTATAATGAAGGGCCAGACCCCTTTCAAAGAGGAGACTCATAAAACTGCAAAAATAGGGTGGTATCATTTAAAAGTCTTCTGAAGAACCACTGGACCAGCTGAAATTTATATGAAAGCTTCCTCACATCATAGTAGACGATTCAAGTTGGTAGCAAATCATGATCCCGGGAGTTTATTGTGGCCACGATAGGGATCAAATTTTGTATGGAATATATAGGGACAATCTTAAAACTTACTCTTCTGAAGAAGACCCATTGAACCAGAAGAGAGATATTCACCAGAAGCTTTC
>CAJDSM010044483.1:441-11971 GCA_903981925.1 Ostrea lurida
CGTTTGTAACATTAAGGTTTATTATGTCGCTGTGACTTAAAGACTAAGGTTTCATCCTTTTAAAAGTTTCCTTTTTAAAGAAACTGTTAAAGAAATAGCCACTGCCTACATGTATTTTTAATGCCTTAATTTACTTCTATATTAAGAGACTAAACCTGGGACCTCACACATACAATTTTTTTTGACAAATTAATACATTGGTGCCATAAATTACATTACCATAAATTTTACTTTCAAATTAATCAAATCAAGTTGTAATTACAAAGTGTTAAACTTAATTACAACAAATATTAATTATTGATTTGAATTATGTGTATTGTTTTGTATTGGTAAGGACAAATGCAAGACTGGCCACAGTAACTCAGTTTGCTTCGTTTCTGGAATGGCATTATGTCACGAGTTTCAGCCATGCTCATGTCATGGTCACATCAAAGTTAAGACAAATATCCCTAGTGATTACTCTTTTGCCACACACTTGGCATTTAGAAGCAAGAGTGATAGATTTTTCAGATATAACATTAAAAGTAAAAGCAGGCATTGGCACTCTAAAGAACCCTTGGTGTTACAGCCCCAAGTACAAAGCATAAGTCGAAATTTGTGGTACTTCACATACCGCTCGTGACGTCGCAATATAAGTAAACAATATTCGAAGGGACATAAAACAGTGAAACAAACCAAGAAAAACAAATAATTTGTAACTATGAATTACTAATTTGAAGTGATAAATTAGAAATTAAAGCGACACAATTTACAAATTAAAGATTGGCAATTTAATTGCACAAGCTTGACTGAAATTTTTAAAAGTTGCTTTTATGAAGTCTATTAACAGGAATNATTGCTTTTTTTTAATTGCACAAGCTTGACTGAAATTTAGTTGCTTTTATGAAGTCTATTAACAGGAATAATTGGCTATATTTAGAAGTTGAAAAATAAAGCTAAGTATTGTGGGGGCTAATTATATACCAGAATGTGATCTGCTTCAGAGAGGGATAAATGAAGACAAAGGCTTTTCCATACGAGAACATGCTGGGATAGACTGCACATAAAAAAATTCATCATAAACAAGCATACAATTGAACTATGGCATCAAATCAGTGATAAGACTTACTGAAATGCAGAAAGTGACTTCGAATCCATCTTATTGTGATGCAATCATCTTTATCTTATTTGTATAAAGTAACAAAAGAATACATTGTCTATTATATTCAAGATTATTCTGGGATTCAAGAGAAAACTGATATATTTCAAGTGATATTTCAAAACAATCCTGGATTTGGGCACTGCATGGGTGCAATCTACTGAACCCAAATTTAAACAGTCTGTTTATCCAGTACATGTAATGGGTACTTTTTTCTTTCTAAAGCCTAATCATTTGAGGTCTTGGCAGAAACATAAAGCAGGAAAGTTTCTTTCTGAGTAATTTCAATGGCAATACCAATGTTTAGCTGCAAATTTTTTTTTATGTCACAGTGTGTATATTTTGTTTTTGGTAATTTCATTACTTGTACTTATTTACTGTTTAAACATGTGTGTACTGTAAGAACTTGTTTAGCTGTAGAACTGTAGCTCTCTGATCTGTCCCCAATGTTATCTCGGAGAGCTACAGTTCTGCAGCCAGAGCTTGTTGATGCATATTTAAAGTGGTATATAAAACAAGTAGATATTTTCTTCTTGACGTCCTTTATCTTAATCACATATGATTTCAGATGATGTAGGCTTATTTCCAAACATCCTGAATTTGGCAACAAGGTCCACCATCTCCGTCAATGCTACCTGTGGAGAAGAGAAGAGCGAGGTGTTTTGTAAGCTTGTGGACCATGTTAAGATCTTTCCTCTACAGGAACTCTCACTGTACATCTGGATGCCAGAAGCCAGGATGAAAGACGCCGTCACCCAATCACAAATGCCATCAATGGGCGGAACTCTTGGTGGCAAAGTCCAACCCTGACAAACGGAGCCTTGTATAATTATGTCACCATTACACTGGATCTTAAGCAGGTACTTTGGATGCATGTCCTTCATGCTGGTACTATGGGGTGTGTAAGCTTCAAGCTGGTAATATTGGGTGTGCATGCCTCAAGCTGGTACTATAGGGTGTGCATGCCTCAAGCTGGTACTATAGGGTGTGCATGCCTCAAGCTGGTACTATAGGGTGTGCATGCCTCAAGCTGGTACTATAGGGTGTGCATGCCTCAAGCTGGTACTATAGGGTGTGCATGCCTCAAGCTGGTACTATAGGGTGTGCATGCCTCAAGCTGGTACTATAGGGTGTGCATGCCTCAAGCTGGTACTATAGGGTGTGCATGCCTCAAGTTGGTACTTTGGGCGTGTATGCTACAAGCTGGTTCTGTAGGTACATCTACATCAAGCAGGTACAGTGGGTGCACTTCAGAAGTCTTAAATGGCAATTGATGATTACTAGGTTCATAAGATAAAACAAATAAAACTCTTAAGTGGAAAGCATGATAGTATAAATGTATAATTATAATTTTTGATATTTATTTTAAACAAAAGATTTGAAAATGACTGCTACATTGATTTGAATTTGTATTATTACAGATGTGATCCTGATGGGTTGCAAACAGCTAATTTTGTATATAAAATTTTTTTTAAACACTTTCATTTAAAAACAAACCCCTGTCCTCTTTAGGTATGTCATGAGTTGAAATGATAAACTTATTTCATGTATACATGCATTGACGCTATTTGCAGAGGTTACCTTGATCATTTTGGCTGTAACTATTTTGAAACTATGTATGGTATGATTTCTTAGTCNTTTACCTTGATCATTTTGGTTGAAACTATGTATGGTATGATTTCTTAGTCTTTTTCATTCTCTTGCATTTGTTAATACATGCATCTATGTATAGAAAACTGTTCACACTGACACTAAAGTTTGTTGTGCAAACAGAGAACATAGGTAAAGAGGCTCAGGTCATATTTGAATAACTTTTGATTGACCTTTTGAACTGATTTTTCCAAAACGCACCAATGAAGTTAAATATCTAATTTTTGACACACATGAAATAGATTTTGGTTTAAAAAATTTGATAGAAAGTACTTTCATCATGGCTCTTTAACATCTTTTCTATAGAACTGTGGCAGAATTATCAAGAAAATCAGATAAATGTCCAGGTGATTCTTCTATAAATAAATGGTATGATCTTTCATGTTTGTGTGATCTACTCAATGTAGAGAACATACATGTATATATCATTTGGGACACTTAAAGGTGTCTTCAGGGCATCAGTAATTGTTTAGGTCGGATTTACGATCATGGATAATTACCAATATTAATGGAAGGGGAGGGTGTAAAAATGTGGATATTATCAGTAACTTAATGAAAGAGTATACCTGCATTGAAAATACCAAATTCATATTATACATCATCAGAGTGTCCTTTCATACAATGCATATTCACATGGCATGTTTGTTTCAAAGAAATTTGAAATACATGACATTTATCTGAACACCTATGACACACGTTACAAATGCGTATTTGATCTGACTGGTATGCAGTGTAATGGAGTAAGCCAATCTATTTAGGGGACCCAATTAATACTTTTACCGGTAATCATTATTTTCTCAAATTAAAGATGTTGCTTTGGGTTTAGTGATGTAAACATTACAGAGGGAGAATTGTGCAGGAAATGTGATCACCACCTCTGTAATAAAAAGAACTCTCCAGTTTTTAATATTTGCAAAGTATAAAATTTGGGAGTTGGTGGAGTCGGACCTTTAAAAGATTGGTATCTGGTTTTTCATGTGCTTCTGATGTACTCCAAAAATCTTTTCAAAGGGAAACAAAAAGTTTAGAGGAATATTGTAAAGACAATCTTCCTTACAAGTTGGAGACATTTGTTTGATACTGGAGAGATCAAAGATGATTTGTACTTCAGATTTTCTTGATTAGCTCAAACAGATTGTGATGTGAATAGTTTAATGTCGGGTGACAAAAATGACACTACGGCATTCATAGCACAATTAGAATAACTCGTGTAAGTGTCAAATATATCTAGACCTACATTTTTTTTTCTCACAATTTATAATTTATCTTTTATTTCAACATTTGAAATTTGTGAGACTTTCTGTAGTAATACATTTCATCTATAAGACAACAGAATATGTTTTGAACATGTGTCATGTGTACAATATTCCATATAGCAATATGGTATGTTTTAAAATGTTTTTAATACCAATTTTTAAATTGTTTTTTCCTTTAGGTACGTTAAGTACATATATAATGCATTTGAATTCTTGAAATCGCTTAAATACTTATTTTAAAGCCTTATCAATAATTTCATTATTTGTAACATTGTTGGTTACTGAATATAAATTTCAGTAATATCTGCATGATAGTGATTTTTTGGTACATTTTGCTGATACTATTGAATGTCTTTATATTTGAAGTCCCTTTAAATCTAACAAATATAATCATGCAAATTATATGCACCTTTCTCGTTGAGAAATTCTGCAAAAAGTCCTTAAAGATTATAGACACGAAGGTGCACAGCAAACATGGGATGGGAAAATAGAGAAGGGGGTCGCTAACTTCAGAGGTAGACATGCTATCCAGTGTTGAGTCACCTAAACCACACACAATGCTTGATCAGAATTGTGTTCTTTGCACCGGGGCAGATTAAAAATGTGACTGTCGATTAAAGAATCACTATGTCCATATGCTTTAACTTAATTAATCGTAATAATCGAAAAAAATCAATTCCTCTTGGATCTAAATTTAATTTCTGTAATCAACAATGGTGGTGCAGGGATCTACAAACTTGATTAAGATTAAAATGTTGAGAGTTAATATCTAAGTGAATTTTAAGCAGATATCACACAAATCAATTTAACAGAGGTTTACAAGGAAATCTTTTTTCAAATTCCACATGTGGTTAAGTTTAATTATAAATACAAAAGTATTCGAAAAGTTTGAAAATTAATATATTTAAACATGAATATTGTCAATATTCTATAAAATGGATTATATCCTGTAAATTGCTTATCTTGAATGTTACCGGTAGTCCCTATAATGAACTAGCAATAAGATATTTCAGTAATTAACACTAGGAATGTTAGAAGCATGATATTTGTTTGTCTGAAGAGGATGAAAAAGAAACCCAAGTTAAAAGCACACCACTTCACATAATTTGCTGAAGTGCAATGGCATTTTGCAATTCAGAAAGTTTGAACTAAGATTTAAATCCTCATTGAAGGGCACATGTATTGCATAGCTGAAAGTTATCTAATCTCGGGCTATACCAGCATCTTTGAATTTTCACACAATGTAATTAACAGGTTCTTTTCAAGCTGTGGTTGATCATAAAAGACAGTTTCATTGAACATGAGGAGGATAAGGGTTAATGACTCTCGCTTTTTTAAATCCTTTCTCAGATTCTGACAACTAAATACACCAAGAAAGAATTGATTTTATTATTGCACGAACATTCTAATAAATCATTTTGTTTGGATGTATCTAATCACGAAATTCGAGGTCACTCACAGTTGTCGTAGTTTGACACTGGATTGCACTAGGTGAATTACAGGTATCGGAGTTGTGAATTTGACCATTATGTTACCTAAACAATTCTAATTATAAAGATAATATCATGATACAATCTAACCGAGTCATCAGATTTCTCTTCTCTCCAGAAAGAGGGTTGCATGCTGTGGCTTTCTTTTCCAACTTAGCTATTGTCTGAAGTCTTCAAGTGCATACACAGTTTGCCTTTCCGTGAGTTAATTGTCTCATGTTGAACAGTAAAGTTTTTGAGTTTATATAGACACTCCTCGTTAGTGTCAGGTGGTGTATAGTTGTACCTCTGATGCAGATCCGTAATTAATACAAGAGGCTGGGCCATCTACACCTTTGATAGGACAGATCTCTACAGAAAACAAGATCTGACAAATATCCGGACATAGGAAATTAGGGGAGTTTGGAGATTTTTTATCTTCTGAAGACTCCTCTATTTAAAAGTACAGATGTCAATTCTGCATGATTTGGTCCCAAATTGACCATGAAAGGGTTTAAGATGGTCTGATTAGGCCTTACTCTTCATCTGATTTGTAATTTATGAACTGGTGTTTGTCTTTATTGTGTGTGCAATTTTCTTTTTAGAAGATCAGTCTGAATCACACTTGGGAGAGCTGTATGACTGGGAATTTGTAATGATCTACCTGTTTGGGACTGGATGATTGTTGTTCAATGTGCTGGATCAAGTGAAATGGAAACCCTTTTTTTTTTAATGTTTTATCAACTATTTTGCTAAGAATGATTAAGAATGACACATTTTTATGCAAGGATAAACCCAGCTGGTTAATCCCTTGAACATAAACCTGAATCAGAATTTTGAACCTCTCTAAATGTCCAATTAAAGCAATAATAAATGATGGGTGGCCTGCTGAGATATGCTATCCCTAGAAGGTAGTAAAAAAATTATCCTGTCAATTTGTCTTCATGGCAGATCTCTCAATGTCAAACTTTTATTAGATAATTGTATGAAAAAAAATATCATAATTCGTTAAATGAGTCATAAATAATGAAAAAATTCGTAGCTACTTGAAATGACAATACCGGTACATGTATTAGTTAAAGGAGATTTGTCTTAAGAACTCCGATTACCAGCATTNGTAATGAAAAAATTCAGAACTACTTGAAATGACAATATTAGTTAAGGAGAACTGTATGGGACATTTGTCTTAAGAACTCCGATTACCAGCATTACCAATTTTATGTATGATTGCAAAATTTTGAAAATGTTGCTTATGAACTATAGTCCATGACTAGAGGAAGTCAAGGGAGTACACTGGGCATTCAAATTGCACAGGGCTTTAAGGCATAATTCTAGTACAACGCGGTGCAAAGGGACCCATTAATTTCCTGATCGTGGTGGGTCGGAATAACCGTCACCTACCTAGTAATTACCGTATCCCACACTGCTCTAGCTAATTAACTCAGGCCTACACACTTCAGCTTGTTTAAACTCTGTACACACAAAATTTAATTCATCTGAAGGAACTTTGGATACCCTTAAACCACAATTTACCATCAGTTGTGAAAAAAAAAATCTGAATATTAGACGCATGAAACCTTTCAAGTTTAATGGAATGTACAGGAAAAGCCACCATTTCTTGACTTGAGAAAAGTGAAAATTCATTCTTTTATTGAAAGTGTTAGATTTATATTGTTGACATTTGTCTTGCCATTCTCAATAAAATGACCAACATCGGTATTTGGGGACTTGTACTAAGGTAGAAGATAAGAATCCTCTTCGTTTATCATAGTATTATCAGTGCCCAATATTTGCTGGGATTTAAGTGTTGAAAGAGACCTTGTAAATGTGTATAGAATGTTTGTTTTGTTGTTTGATATATCATCAGTGGTGGGAATGGAATGCTGTCATGTCTGAAGCCTCAGAACTCTGGGATCTTGATCACTCCTTTAACATGTGACTATACAGCATCATAGAGATCTGGACTCTTTTCATTTTATATCGCACATCTTTCATGTGTTTGAATTGTTGAATAACTACAAAGAAGAGATTTTCCATGGCAAACATGTAATACCACTATCTGGTTTCATGTTGATTACTTTTTCCCTGTATTTTATGTGTTAATGGCTATCAAAAGGTTTCGTGCATGCAGAGTTTTGGGGACATTTAGACTCGATATGATATTTCATTTTTACACTATTCATTCAATACTTTTCAAGTTTTCAGACTCTTCTTTTCCCCCTTAATGATATGTCTTAGTGTTGGTAGATATGTTCGCTGCCTAAAAAAAACCCATAAATCTGTCAGAATGTGAAATATCTGNATCTTTTCCCCCTTAATGGTATGTCTTAGTGTTGGTAGATATGTTCACTGCCTAAAAAAAATCCCATAAATCTGTCAGAATGTGAAATATCTGATTAAGTCCTAGCTTATATAGTGAAATTACTCAAAACTCCATGTTCAGAATATGGATCTGTGCCTATTTTTGGCTCTGTCCAAACAAACTCCAAAATAAGACGGGAATGATACATGGTTCATATATTTGATTTACAATGTAGAGGCACTTGATACTAAAACAGTGCACAGTGCATGTCTGTGTTCTGTGAGTTTTAATTCAATGAATTTACAAAGGATATGATACCAGATGGATTTTTGGATTATGATTTCGTTTAAGCTGATCTTTTCTTATTAGCTGGTAGTCTGGGACTGAGTGACCCATTTCTCGTTCTGGTGGCAGGTGCAAATTAGAACCAATAATAAAAGCTTTTAGACATTAACACTTGCCAAATTGAAAATAAGGCTGATAAAGATGATTTACTACCAGAATTAGAACCTCAGAAATCCTGAGAACTTGTACAAAGGGAAATGGACTATAGTTTTGGAGACAGGC
The DNA here is from genome assembly GCA_903981925.1 of Ostrea lurida. Classification (NCBI taxonomy): domain Eukaryota; kingdom Metazoa; phylum Mollusca; class Bivalvia; order Ostreida; family Ostreidae; genus Ostrea; species Ostrea lurida. Next base: position 8,824 of record CAJDSM010044483.1, read on the forward strand.
TATGTTCAACAGCTGAAAAAGGGTCGAAGTTCAGCTCACCTGGAAAAGTATATAGATTTAGTTTGATTGCACAGGATTGTGTCATTGTTATATGCAAGCTTATTGTTTGTTTTTAGGTAATCTGTTGGATTGATATGATAGGGAGGTGATTAACATTGAATCCGATGATGGATAACAAAACAATATTAGTTTGCACGGTCGCTCTGTTCTAATACACGGTAACCTTGCAGGGGGTGTCTGGGCATATAGTTAGAGCGTAGGTAACAATAAGTTTTAATCTAGCAGTGGAAGAGATTTAATTATCTAACACTTTGAAGTCTGTTGTTTATCCAGAAATATACCCATGTAATAAATTCCTTAGTCAAGTGGTAGGCCCCTGAAGAGTGGGTGAGACAAACAGTATTTACCTCTTCATTATCTTGCAGGGGGTGAGGTCAGAATTCAGAATGGTACTTCAACTAAGGACATTTTGCAAATCAATAAAATTCTGTATATATAAGATGTGGTTAAATAACATCCTACAAATGCTGATGTTCTATTCAGCTGTGTTATTTTTATTGTGGATGGTAAGAAAGAGTGAACCTCTGTAAAGGTTGGACTGCCTTGCTCTTGTTTTCTTGTCAGAGAACCAACAGACAACTCATATATTTACAAGATAATTCAAGAAAGTCATTTATGTGTCAGTGAGCACATAAAATCTGTCACATAAATGTCACTTAAAGACCTCTTACTGTCCATCGATGACCTTTGAACAGGTGTGATGAATGTTGATTACAATGCCTGTATCCAACAGCTTAAGAAAAAGTAAAAAGAGTCGTGAAGAAACATGAAAGAACTACATGCAGTAAAACCTATTTGTTTTTATTTTAACACTACAGTTACCCATATGGCATCACTAGACAGTGAAATAATGTACAGATATATTCTCACTTGGTTGGAGAGGTTCATATGCTATACCCCATCTGTACTCTGAGAGTGACTCTTGTTATAATCTCAGCTACAAAGGAGAGGGCGTAAACTGTTTTACCATTGTCGTCCATCGAAAACAAATATTTCTGTTGCATTTTCCTCATCAATTACATATCAAAGCCATTAACTATTTGGTATTTTACTTCATCTAGGAGNGTCATTGTCTGTCCATCGAAAACAAATATTTCTGTCGCATTTTCCTCAGCAATTACATATCAAAGCCACTAACTATTTGGTATTTTACTTCATCTAGGAGTCCCATTATGCTTACTGAATTCAGACCTTTTGCTTTGTCAACTTCCTTTTAACTTTACCATAGANTAATTTGTCAACTTCCTTTTAACTTTACCATGAACTTCACCATTAGAGCAGGGGTATACCAGTGAGCCAGTACTTAATTATCATATGTACTGCTAGGCAGCGAGTATTCCTCAGTAGAGCAGTTATGCTGATATTACATTACTGTAGAACAGGTATCCTCAGTGAGGCAAGTGCATAATTTACATGTACGAGAGCAGGGTATCCCAGGAGTAGCAATCAGCTAATATTACATTACTGTAGAGCAGGGTATCCCCCAGTGAGCAGTAGCCTATTATTACACTGAATACTGGTATAGAGCAGGGGTATCCCATAGATAGGGGAGCAGTAGCCTAATTTACAGTGTAACTGATAGAGCAGGGTATCCCAGACTGCAGCATTAGCTATATTTTACATGATACTGTAGAACAGGGGTATCGCCCAGTGCAAGCAATAGGCATATTTACGAGTGTACTGTAGAGCAGGGGTGATCCCCAGTGACAATGTAATTCTACAATGTACTGTTAGAACAGGGGTATCCCAGTGAAGCAGTAGCTAATTTATCATGTACTGTAGAGCAGGGTACTCTCATGATCAGTAGCTACTATTCATGTACCTGATAGAGCAGGGGTCATCTCAGTGAGCAGTAGCTATATTTACATGTATGTAGAGCAGGGTATCCCCAGTGAGCATAGCTATATTTACATGTACTGCTAGAGCGGGTCCCCAGTGAGCATAGCTATATACATGTACTGTAGAGCGAAGGTTACCCAGTGACAGGTAGCGATATTTAACATGTACTGTAGAGCAGGGTGTATCCCCAGGTAGCAGTAGCTATATTACATGTTACTGTTGAGAGCAGGGGTAATCCCCAGGGCAGTAGCTATATTTACATGTACTGTAGAACAGGGTATCCCAGTGAGCAATAGCATATATTTTACAGTACTGTAGAGCAGGGGTATCCCCAGTGAGCAATAAGCTATATTTAACATGTACTGTAGAGCAGGGGTATCCCAGTGAGCAAGTAATATATCTGTACATGTACTGTAGAGCGGTAGTCCCCAGCTGCAGCAGTAGCTATATTTACATATTGTACTGTAGAGCAGGGTATCCCAGTGAGCAGCATAGCTATATTACAACTGTCTGTAGAAGCAGGGTATCCCAAATAAATTGAGCAGATAGCGTTATTTACATTGTCTGTAGAGCGGGGTATTCCCCAGTGAGCAGTAGTATATTTACATGTACTGTAGGCAGGGTGTATCCCATGTGAGCAGTAGCATATATTTACTATACTGTAGAACAGGGTATCCAGTGAGCTAGCTATTTTACATGTAGACTGTAGACAGCGAGTTCATCCCTTGAGCAAGTTAGCTTATTTACATGTACTGTAGCAGGGAGTATTCCTAGTGAGCAGAGCTATATTTACATGTGTACGTTCCCGTAGAGCAGGTGAGTAATCCTCGTGAGCGGAGGCAGTAGCTATATTTAATGTACTGTAGAGCAGGGGTATCCCCGAGTGAGCAGTAGCCTATCTTCATGTTACTGTAGAGCAGGGGATCCCCAGTCGGAGCAAGTATAGCTATATTTAATTGATACTGTAGAGCAGGGTATCCCCAGTGAGCAGTAGCTATATTTACCTTGATGTCTGTAAGCAGGGATATCCCCAGTGACAGTAGTATCTTAACAATGTGACTGTTAGAGCAGGTATCCCGTGGAGCAATAGTATATTTACATGTACTGCTTAGGGCGGGGTTCTCCTAGTGAGCAATAGCTTATTTACATGATGTACTGTAGAGCAGGCGCATATCCTTGGTAGACTCCCTATAAAGTTCCCCTGATCATAAGTTTAAGAGAGTCTAACTTAGTTATGACATCATTATCA
>CAJDSM010044485.1:0-15648 GCA_903981925.1 Ostrea lurida
AACTCATAGTTATAATACTAGAGCAAGTCATTATAATTATGTATAACCTCATATTAAGGGTAACAAAGATGGATCTTTTTTGTAAATGCCATCAGAGTCTAGAATAATTTACCAGAAAATATCAAGGTGGAAAGGGGCAAGATAAATTTTAAGAAATCTGTAAAAACACGTCTTTTTAATGAAGCAAAAGCAAGAAGTCACAAACATATTTTTAAGAGACAATTCTAAATTTCTGTTCATTTTATAATTGTAAAATCCTTATATTTTTATTATTTGCTCTTCAATAACAACTAACAAAGGATCCCATTGGAAATAAGCCTTTAGGCTTTATGGGTTATCCTTAGGATACTGAACATATTTTACTATTGTGCTCTGGAATATAATCTTATTGCATAAATGCGATCTTAATTAAAACTAAACTGTGATGTGACTGTGATATTTATTATGATTTCATATTGGTTTTTAGTGTCCAATATGTGATGTGATAAAATGCTGAAATTTATGTATCTGCCAAAATTCTATGTGAAACATGTGAGATTGGCAAAATTTTATTATGCATAATGACAAAATTTTATTATGTATAATTTGTTTGTATTATGTGTTGAGTCCTTAAATAAAATTCAATTCAATATTAAATTGATATCTGAATGAAAATGTATTATCATCTATAGATAAAACGTCGTCGGTATAACTAAATATTTATTATTATTATTTTATATGCACATTTATATAGGCCCTATGTAATTTAAAAAAAAATACCCTAAGACGCTTTACATAAAAGTCCTAATTTATTTAAGAATATACATGTAAAAATCATATTATGGTTATAAAACAAGTCAATCATAATATGGTAATAAAACATTACAGTTTTAATACTTATATAAGACATTAATATCGAATCAAAGACCACAACTAGAGAGGTTTTTTTATGTAGAAGCGTTTGAATATATTCTACCTCGTAAGAAAATAAAAACAGATCAGCAAACAACGTAGCATAATTTGTGCCCATGGAAATTTCAACAGTGTTGGAAGACTTGATTACCAAAAACTACGAAAATTTTGTCGATAAGGAGCCCAATATTGGTTTGAACTTCACAGTACTTGTGCGTAGAATCAGAATGGAGATTTTGAATTGTTGAACACTAGATGTGAATATTTCATTTTTTCTAGAAGAAACTGTCAATAATGGCAAAAAGTCTAATCTTTGATTTATCATGAGAAATGGTCGTGTAAAAGGTTATTTTGGGGTCAAACCTTACATTTCTTTGTTTTTACAAAGAAGTTTGTATCGTATTTAAAATGTGAAATTGTTTATTGAAGTATTATGCCCTTAGACATGTATCTAAATATTTTTCTGATGATTGATCATCTTTGAATCAAAATTAATGGATATGCTGGTGGTTTTATATTTGCTATAACAATTTAGTTTACCAATATGACCTATCATTGAGTCAAATGCTGTCTGATGTGTTTCATAGCCATTGTTGAGCCGTTTTTACACACACTGATTTGACTACGATTGTTCCGTTTGCCTGAATCAAGACTATGGCACACGTCGGTAGTGACCGCGTCAACAGGGGATGCTTACTCCTAGGCTTGATCCCACCTCTGGTGTGTCCATGGGTCCGTGATTGCCCAACTTTTGTTTTTGTATTTTATTTAGGACTTACGAGATTGATCATTGTTCGTTATCTTTGCCTTTACATTTGATTATTGTGCATTATCCGCCGCTACAGTTTCAGAATGCCAAAATTACCCTTTTACGGTGTTTTGTTGATTTACTTCAGATAAAATTCACAAAGATTTAGGAGATCAAGAACGAGATTTCCAAGTTCCAACTCTTGGGATTGAATATAACGAGAACCAGAAAAAAGCAGTAAGAAGGGCACTTACTTCAAGTTTCTCCTTGATCCAAGGACCACCAGGTAATATAATGACATATAATAAGTGTTCAAGCTGAAGTAATAAAGTTTTCAGTTTCAGAACAGTAGTGCAAGTACTTTTCAAACTTGAGATAATTTTCGTTTATTTGTTTGTGTTATGTTCCTTCTAAAAATATACACTAGTAACACATGTAGATAGGTGTACGACACTCTTATCGGGTCCACTCCTGCCGCATTTTAATTCATATCCGAAATACTTGGTGACTCTCACTTTAAAATGCTAAGTGTTTGATAGAGAAACAATCAGAATGTGCACCTATATGATTGTATGTTTTAGACAAGTTGAATCCACGACATCGCGGTCACAAAGCAAATGAACTACCCAATGATCCACTGTAACCTGTATTTGTACACTAATTGAATAAAGTTACACAAGGATGACATTCTGAACTTAATGAACAAAATGTGCCTATGATGATAAGTTGATTACATTGCATAAAATATTTTTTAATGTTGCAAAGTAAAATTGTAAACGTTGGGAATTATGAATTGCTTTCATTTCTAAAAACATGAGTGAAAAACTACTCATTTCGACGCTTCTTCATTGTTTACATAGCCAGCCGATTAGCTTGATAGAGAAATAAAAGGACCAATACAGGCGCGGATTCAAGGAAACCGGCGTACGCCCCCCCCCCCCCCTAAAAAAAAAAAAAGAAAAAAAAAAGAGAGAGACAGAGAGAGAGAGAGAGAGAGAGAGAGAGAGAGAGAGAGAGAGAGAGAGAGAGAGAGAGAGAGGATAGTGAATGGAGGGATAAAGAGAGAGAGAGAGAGACAGCGCAGCACGTACGATACACTGGCGGATTTGAGGGGGCGTGGGGCACGCCCCCCTAAAATTTTCAAAGATTAGGGTACTCGGGGATATATATATATACATTTAATTTGCAAATATATCGGTCAATAATTTACCTGCCTATCATTAGCTTCTAAGAAAGCAAGGCTGTAAACCAGTGGGGTGCACTGCATGGGTGCCCGTACACCCCTCATTTTAAACTGAAGATGCTAACTCTCTCGGCTTCTGGGGGCTTCGCCCCCTGGACCCCCTACCAGAGCCCATTCTGAATCCTCTATGGGCCTATAACACCCCCAGACGCAATGAAAATGCTAAAATTTCTCAGCTTCCGGGGGCTTCCGCCCCCTGACCCCTACCAGGGCCCATCCTGAATCCTCTAGGGGCTTAAAAACACCACAGACGCAATGAAAATGCTAAAATTTCTTAGCTTCCGGGGGCTTCGCCCCCTGGACCCCTACCAGGGTTATTCCTGGACCAGCTGTGGACCTGACTAGCAGCCTTTAAATCCTATACCTTAGTCTTGTGCATCCCCCCCCACCCACCCCCAAATGGAAATCTGGTTAGGCCCTGGAGAGGGTGTAACTTCACCTATGAGGGCTAATTATATGGTTAAATTTTACTCCTAAAATCACTAAAATTCAGGAGCCCCCAGACCCCCTGGCCTCTGAAAAAAAAATCCACGCCCCCCCTAACCAGAAACCAGAATTCCTGGATCCGCCCCTGCAATAATTTCTACACTTACTAGGTTTAGTTTGGAAGTGGTTTGTTAGAGTTTCCATTCCTTTTTAAAAATCTGTTTTGAATTAGACTTGAACTAAAACTAGTTTATTTCTTGTTCCCTACCAAACTAGTTCAGTCTCTCTCTGTGTGTGTGTGTGTGTGCTTAAAATGAAATGGTTATTGAAACCATACCAGTTTTATTTTTTATCTTCGACCCGATTACTAATAAAATGTTTTGTATTGCCTCAACTCTCTCTATGTTATGGCTCTTCCACGATAAACCTACTGTTTTTACACCTCATACAATGCAAATGCAGGGCAGTAGCCGGTTCTTTAACGTACCAACGCCTGCCGTGACACAAGACATTCAATTTGAATGTCATATCCGGAAGACCCATTATTTTCCCTTCTAAAGCCAAGCGTTTGGCAAAGGAGCAATAACGATATCTATCATTACGTCTTAGTTTGCGAAGCATAGGTCACGTCAAGTATGTATGTGAATTAAACTAGCCGCGAATAAAAATATGGCGATTTATCGAAAGGGTTCAAAAATCCAAGAAGAGGACCATTACTTCCCTGAATACGAAAACAATGAGATTGTTTTCATAGAAATAGTTTGTTAAATGGTCATGACTGTCAGACACGGTAAGTGGAATGTTGTGACACTGAAAATGAATAAATCTCTTTTCTTGATTGGTCTTTACTGGTAATTGGTATACGATGATCAAAATGTGGTTCCGTAAACTTTTTAAAGTCATGACTGTCAGACACGGTAAGTGGAATGTTTTGTCACTGAAAATGAATAAATCTCTTTTCTTGATTGGTCTTTACTGGTAATTGGTATACGATGATCAAAATGTGGTTCCGTAAACTTTTTAAAGTCATGACTGTCAGACACGGTAAGTGGAATGTTTTGTCACTGAAAATGAATAAATCTCTTTTCTTGATTGGTCTTTACTGGTAATTGGTATACGATGATCAAAATGTGGTTCCGTAAACTTTTTAAAGTCAGGTCTCTGAGATGTCTAATGTTAACCATAATCATAAAAAGACATATTGATCCTCTTTTACGTGTGTATAGTATTGTTAATCTCTTAATCTAGAGCAGTTTATATAACCCACAAATAGTAAACCAAATAATTCAAATTTGTATACCTTGCCATCTCGACTTTTTCGTCAGTACAAAAACGTATATTCATTTTCAAAAGCTGACATGAAGTAACTCAGTTGTGTATAGGGTTGTCATGGATATGATTACGTTTGACACAATGTTAACTTCGCCTTTTTGTATGATACAGGACGACCTCTTCAGTCTTGAAATATTAATATGAATATAAAAGCCCATAGGTTATATTTCCAAACAACATCAATCGACCTTGGAGGTTATCATGCAACATCTACGAAAACATCTTTAATCAATAACAAATTTGGTTATTCTTTACACTTTTATTTAAAGATGCGTCGTTATGATTAATTGAAAACATTTCAACACAACTGCAAAAGGAATTGATCTTATGGGTTTTAGCTCTTTTGCTTCAACGACTAAAATGGGCTTTTGACTGACAGCTGTTGTCATCGTTGTTGTCGATATAACTTTTCACATTCTCAACTACTTCTGGTCAATTTCAACGAAATTTAATACAAAAATTTCTTAGAAAATTGAAAGTCAAGTTTGCCAAATTGAAGGACCATGAACCTAAATTAAATGAGAATGTATACATGCCAGTTTGATATATTGTGCTCTTGTGGTTCTGTGAAAAAAGTATATATATTCACACATAAAAACGAGAAGCCTTTCTTAAGTCCAAGTATGACCATCATATTTACATCAAAGTTATGGTGTTAACAAACTTGAACATACACTACAATAAGATGCTTTCGTTATAAGTGTTTCCCTTTTGATTCTTGGGATAAAAATTTTAAAGAATTTTCCTGTCTATTTCCTTGTAATCACCGTGGCTCCAGAAATAATAATTTACAGATACTGCAAACTTTGTGTGAGAACTTTTATAGAGGTCATGGTTCTATTTTTTTTTTTTTGGTTTGGCGATTTTTTAATATTTCAAAACACCTCCACCCACATTTAACTATTGTTTCGTTACATCTCCTTGGGAAGGAACATGGTTGTTCACACTATCACCCCTGCAACTGATTTTGGCCAGCGGCCAATGCAGAAAAGAGCAAAGTGAAAAACATGCACAGGAAAACTTAGAACCAAAGGCAAAGATTTATCGTAATAATATATCAATGATTGATATTTGAGTTAATGGAAGTTCCCCGAGCAATTGAGTAGTATACATGAAGTCGGAATAAGTTAAAAACAAGTGTCCCGTAAACTAGGTGATGAATTCCGAGAACGGCTTGACTATGTTACTATAGTTGACCGTGTGCATATCAGGGTCAATAAATTAATTGCCTGACTCAAACATGCAATTAAGGACCCTCTATACACTAACAAAAAAATTTTTTTTAGACACTGAGAAAATTAAATCACATTAAGGTGTTAATATTAAGTTTATCTAAGTAGATTTTAATATATGGTGCGGGCCATTTACTCCCAGGAAAAATGTTCAAAGATAATGAAGATTGATGAAAAGAAATCACCATTGCTCAATTGAATGAAAACAAAACATGCAAATAAATAGTACAATTAACTTATCTTTACCTAATGACATGTTACTAATGATTAAACTGATTAAGAATTTGGTAATACCCACAATATTACCGTATATTTCAATTTAGATCTAAGGGCGGATAACTCTAAACTAGCTCTTTTGTGTGCAGTGTAGAGAGGGTCCTTAAGCATTGGTCGACATGTTGTTGTTGTTTTCAAGAACTAATCCGACCAGAGAAACTAGGTGTGATTTACATTTGTTCACACCATGATCCTCAGAGATAAGTTAAGATCATGGGAGGAATAATAGTGATTTTTAAAAGGACATCAAGGGTGCAATATATCCAATTAATATGTCAACATCTTCATGAAGTGTGACTTTGTACATTTAAATTTGTTTGCAACATATAAGGTGAGGCAATAGTTTTACATAGGAATATATATGGGGGGAAATGAAACAATGCAGTAGACCAGGTGAGTTATGTAGCCCATGGGTCTCTTGATTATTTTTCAGGTACTGGGAAAACATTCACCGGAGTGGCACTGATCAATTTGTTCTGCTCCATCAATCGCAAATATACGGATATAAAGGGTGAAAAACATTTCGTTGTATTTTGTGGTCCTTCCAATAAATCTGTCGATTTAGTCACAGGTAAATATTGCCATTGAATGTCTTACCTGACCTTTCAATTTCTTAATTGTTTTTTTAGGTCGCCTTAGTAAATTGAGGTGATCTATTGCAATTGGGTTTCGTCCGTCGTCGTGAGATGTATGTTAACAATTGAACATTATCTTCTACTTCTTGAAAACTACTATTCCAATTCTTTTCAAATTTGGTATGAAGCATCTTTGGGAAAGGGGGACATAAATTGTAAATTTCAAGTTTGTCGCACCCATGGGACCTTAGGGGTGGGGCAAAAAGTGACAAATTTTCAAAAATCTTCTCTACAACGCACATGTTTGTGTAAGACAAACTAAATGCATAGTCATGTAAAGCAGGAAGACCTACTAGAATTGTAAATTTGGTGATTCCCAGTGCAGGGGTTCTGACCTTAGGGTGGGGCCAAACTTGGTACATAGTATCTATATGTATACATTTAAAAAGCAGCTTCATATTACGAGAACTAAATGGATATTTGGAATGAGCAGATCTTTTTATCATGATTGTAAATTTCATGATCCTAGGGGTACGGATTTGGTAATAGGGTCGAGCGAAAATGGTCAGTGATGAAATGTGTTAACAATTAAACATTTTCTTCCTCTTGATCACTGTTATTCCAATTTTTTTTAAGATTTGGTATGGAGCATCTTTGGGTCAATGAGGGCAGTAATTGTAAAATTTGGAACTCTTCTATAAAACAAAAAGTAAATGATAGTGATGTAGAGCAGGAAGGCTTCTAGCAAAACTGTAGATTTCTTGATTCCTAGGGTATAGGTTCTGGCTCTGGCCGGGGCCAAACTTGGTACATCGTATCTATATATGCAAAACACTTAAATAAAATCTTCTTTAATGTTATTGATATTAAATTGAAAGTAAATGGATGTTTAGAATGAGCAGGTAAACAATCATTCTTGTACATTCCATGATCCTAGGATTAGGAGTTTTGATATTTGAGTGGGACCAAATGATCATTTATTAAATAAGTTAGCAATAGAACTTTTTTTTACTCTTCTTGATCACTATTTTAAGATTTGGTTTGAAGCATCTTTGGGACAAGAGAGACTTTAACTATAAAATTTGGATTTCTTGCACCCCTAAGGCCTTGGGGTGGGGTACAAATTGACAAAAAAGCAAATAAAAAAAATCTTTAGATTTCATAGTACCTGGATCAGGGGTTCAGGCCCTAGGATAGAGCCAATATGACAGTGAGCTTGTACCAAATCTTAGGAACTTCTCTGTCTCCATATATAGTCAAGAAAAACTAATTGAATGATTCTGATGTCATTGGAGCCCTCTACTCAAATTGTGAAATTCATGGCTGTTGAGTGAGGGGTTCAGGCACTAAGTAGGGGCCAATATGACCATGTAGTAAACATGTTTTACAAATCATAAAGTCTTCTCTACTTCCTTAAATATTTGAGAAAAAGTTAAATGCATAATCATCCTTTATCAGAATTGTGAAATTCATAATCCTTGGGTCTGGGGTCAGGCCCTAAGGCGGGTCATACATTGTGAAGTGATGAAATCTTTGAAAATATTTTCTACTCTGATATACACGTATATATTTGAGAAAAACGTGGCTGCATGGTTATAATGTCCACTAAGTACTCTACATAAGTTGTGAAATTCGTTGCCCTTGGGTAAGGGGTTTAGACTGTGTGGTTGTACATTGTTTTACGTCCCTCTTGAGAATATTCACTCACATGTAGACACCACCATTGCCGGTGAAAGGCTGTAAATTTAGGCCTGTGTTCGATGCTTATGGCCTTTGAGCAGGAATAGGTCTTTATTGTGCCACACCTACTGTAATACGGTTTTTGCGGTCTTATCCGAAGTGCCGCCCCATTTAGTCGCCTCTTACGACAAGTGAGGAGTATTGAAGACTTTTTCTAACCCGGGTCCCAACGGGGTTTAGGCCCTAGGGTGGGTCAATATGATTATAGTAAATATGTGCTCTGACTTGCTAAATCATCTTCTCTACGTCCATATATATTTGAGAAAAACAAAATGCTTCATTTTGATGCCCATGAAGCTCTCTACTCAAATTTTGAAATACATGGCTCTTCAGGGATGAGGAATGTTAAAATAATGTTTATGCTTCAAACTTCCATGTTCTTCTTGTGTATTTGAATGGAAATGCATATTTTGCAAAATCATAACATGTGCATGGCTAAAAGATTCCATATGGAGGACTAAATGCAAACATAAGACTCCCTGTATGGGCTTTGATACTCAGATGACCATTAAGTACTCTGGAATTCTTGTTGTTGTTGTTGTTGTTTTTTTATTTCCAAAGAGTCATCTTTTTATCTCTCGTCTGTTATAGTTTACTTAAAAGACAGAGTTCAAGAACCGGTGAAAATTCTCCGAATGTACGGCGGTGCATTAGAAGTAAGATTCCCAATACCAGGAAAGGTATTTTCAATGAAACAAGCTGACAGTGCACCGGATGAGACTCTTCATGATATCAGCTTACATCATATCATCAGAAAACCCGGAAATAAATACGCCGAGAAAATAAGGGACTTTGACAGGAAGTTCAAAAACAAGGAAGACATTGACTACCGAGACATTAAGGAGTACAAAAGATACATATCTAAGGCTATAAAGGAGGAAATACCCAACTATGACGTCATTTTGTGTACAACTGCAGTGGCAACGAGTTCACGCCTCCTGAGTGCTACAGCTAAATCAGTTTATCAACTTTTAATAGATGAAGCTGGCATGTGTACAGAACCAGAATGTTTAGCGTCTATTGTAGCTACGCAAGCAAAACAGGTTGTGTTGATAGGCGATCATAAACAGCTCCAACCTGTTGTGCTTTGTGAAGAAGCTGCAGAATTGGGACTTCAGACATCTTTGTTCGAACGCTATGCGGAATCAGAAAATTCCCAGAAATTCCTCACTTTCTTAACAAACCAATATAGAATGGTAATTACTAGTGCCCTGGGTGTTGAGCATACATAAAACTCATCTGTGTCTCTTTCCAATTAAAATACCTGTCAGAATGTTTGTATAATGTGTAGCTAGAATCGTAATGTACAGTTGTTTTCATATTTTCAGCATCCCAGTCTTTGTCGTTTTCCATCCAACACATTTTATGACCAGAAACTAATAACTAAAGCCTCACCAAAGTGGGAGATACTGCAACCCCTTCACATGTGGCGTGATCCTAAAAACCCAATGGTTGTCTGTCATTTGGAAGGTGAAGAGGAATACCTTTCAAACACAATCCGGAAGAGGCAATGAAATGTCCACAATTCAAAGGGCAGAGATAGATAAGTGGGTAAACTGATCTTAAAAAAGAGAAAAGGAATTTTACAACGATTCCTCACGATAAATTAAAATCTAGGCTTTTTCAGATTATAGATAATTGCTTTTTAAACAAAAAACGGCACCCGAAAATACGAATTTCTAGTCGTTGGGAAACAAGACGCATATTTTGTTAGAAAACACTCTTGATTGCCCACAAAAGTACTCTGAAGTAGGTATTTCAAAAGAGCATGCTTGGGTGTCTTATAGATAATATTTATGTAGTCTTTGGAGACCAGGTCTTCCAACAATCCGTTGGTATTCCTATGGGCACTAATTGTGCCCCTTATTGGCAGACTTGTTTTTATATTCTTATGAAGCAGAATTTGTACAAAAACTGTTACCGGATAAAAGCAAAAAACTTGCCGTGTCCTTCAACTTTACATATAGGTATATAGATGATGAACTATCAATTGAGAGAAGTCAATAATTGTCACTATATTTACGTCCCCACAATTTTGATAATAACCGTTAAGAAAATACGATCAATAAGAACCCCACAAACATCTGAGCATTCGTGCTAATACTCCTGGATACTTTTCATCACCCTTATACAATTTAAACAGGAAGCTATTCCATAAAATTGCAGCTTTTCTGGCCCTAGTGGTTCTTGAGAAGAAGATTTTTAAACAGACACCACCTATTTTTGCATTTCGTATTACTCTCCCTTTGATAGGGCCTGGTCTTTCATGAACAAACTTGTAAACAGCCCCCTTTACCCCAAGGATGATGTGTACCAAGTTTGGTTGAATTTGGTCCAGTGGTTCTTGAGAAGAAGTCGAAAATGTGAAAAGTTAACAGAACAGACGGACGGACAGACAGACGGACGAACGGAACAACAGGTGATCAGAATGCCTCACTGAACCTTCGGTTCAGGTGAGCTAAAAACCCACATATACCTAAATGATAAATAAAACAGAGAATGTACATATGAAATAAACTTGCAAGGACTTTACATGAAATATTTCATGCATGTACATGTAACATATTATATAATAAGTTAACTTTAGGTGATTGTGTTGCATCCTTAAAATGACAAAGTCATACAACATGTGATGTCATTCAGGAAATTATATTTACAATAATATGCTACTTCATTCTCTTGTGACTAGCTGCTTATCAGCTAATAGGAAATTTTCTATAAATTTTAGGCTTTTCTAATGGCATATTCTATTTATGTATTCATATAGATATGCACCATTATGAGTGGCTAGTGAATATATGAAGTTCTAGGTTTCAGGAAGTTTTTACATACCAGTAAGGAAATTCATCGCATTGTGAATTTTAAGTATCAAGCTTCGACAAGCCCTTTTTCATGTGACATACTTTTTTTCATCATTTAACCCCATTTCAGTGAAAATAATCAATACACAGACCCGTCCCTTCCAAAGGATGCAAGATTTTATGGCTTTATTTTTAGTATCATATACACAGAAGTTGGTGGATAATAGTCACTTATCATAATACTATTTAGTAGTAGAAAAGGGAGAATCTCAAAATACAAAAATTTCTCGTGTTGCAAGTTATATGCATCCTTTTAAGGCAAAGCAGAGAAATGATGCACATGCTTCATTTGTCAGTCAGGAAGTGCACGTTTTAATTCAGACAAAACAAAATATGCATACGCTGCAAATGAGTTTTCTGTAATGAAACAACAGAGTATTCCGGTGCATGAAACATTTACTAGGATGAGTCACCATTGCAACAAAGAAACAAAAGGAGATATTTTAGAGACAACTAGCTGAGTGCAACCTCAATTTTTTTTTGGTTACAAATGAATTACGTCTATAATTATATCATAATTACACAGGACGTATCGAGTTAAATGTAGCTAAGTCTTTAAAATTACAACAAACTGACATTCAGTATCCTGTGCAAACAAGCAATGGGCAATTCCAACAATTCATTTACACACATATAACTACATCAACTGTAAAAGTAGATTACAAATCAATGCTGACCTATACAAGCCTCCTCACTACAATATCAGGCTAGAATTAATTATATACATATGTACAGCAATGATAATAAATGAATAAAATGAACTAAATGAAGATAAAAATAAAATTCACAGAAAACAAACAAAAACACATGACAAGATAGAATAAAAGTGTCACCGCTGAGCCTCTGACTGGCTGGAGTAACTGTGTAATATACTGCAAATCATTTTTACTGTCCTGTCTTTGACAATATAGACAGTCCATATGAGTGATAATAACCAAAATTTCCTTTATTTCATAGCCCCCCCCCCACTCCTCCCCCTATGGCCTAAGGTCACCCACAATGACCAGTTCGCTTGATAATAAGGCTGCTAAAAAATTTGAGTCATGATTTACTTAATCCTCTTGCTTGAAATTTTGGCACATTCCTTGTGTGTATCACTACTAGATAAAACCCTGTAGGGATGGGACTGTTTTACTTACTGGTACATACACTGGTGGATTATTATGACACATTACTGAGACTTGATCACTGTCAAAATAATTTGTATAACATTGATATTGTCTAACCATTCCCTAGTTTAATCTTTGATAATATTAACTGTGTGTTTAAAAGTTGATCACTAAAGACAACAAAAATATTGTGATAACCTCTTTCATGAAAACAGTTAATCCATTTATCTACCATCCATGCAAAAAGTCACCGAGGTCAATTTTACAGAAAGTACAAATTATAAGCTAGAATAATTCATGTACTTCAATAATCCACAAGTCAGATAGAATTTGAGTGCTACATAATACGTACATGAATGTCAGTAAATGCACAAGTGTTTCTGTCAATTATGTCACTAAATACATCTTCCATATCTCATAAAATTAATTATGGTTGTGAAATTCCTTTATAATAACCACAATCAAAACTACATCAACATGACCAAGACAGAAAGTAGTGAGAAAGTCTGAGTGCAGCATAACTGGTACTGAAGCAACAAATGTGGCTAAACTACAAATACATAAAGATGCTGAATAGATAGGCAATAACTGACCATGTATGTATAAAAGTACATGTATACAAAATTGATAACCTTCAGTACTTTATAGTCATAAGTGTAACAGGGAAAAAAATAATTAACATATGTATATACAGTACATAAAATATTTGACATTCAGTCAATATTATTATATTACATCAGTACAATATGGAACACGACTTAACAATAACAGACTGTACAAAATCAATGAAGTAATGGTCCATATGCCAGAACTGCTTCAGGCTCAAGTAACATCAGCAATCCAGAAACATCTGATCATGTGAATATTACTAAAATGGTTATCATGATTAGCAATCACATTTACATACATGATTGTATTTACATGTACATTAATTAAATAATCAATCAAATTCAACAGCCCATTCCTATCCCTGATACTCCGACCATTGAATAAAACTGTAAAACTAACTTTGATGATACTGTTAACATACTTGACAATCAATAGTAGGTGGATATGAAGTTTAACACCAGATTTCAGAAAGTTCGATTGTATTTTAAGTAGCACTTTTGAAATTTCTCTTATTACAATATATCATTCCTTTTTAATCATGACAGCTTTGCCGTGCACTGCCTTGACAAGAAATCAACACTGATAAATCAATCTTTGAATGAAGCTTTGTAAAATATAAGTGATTTACAGTACAAGTACACTACAATTGGACTACGAGATGCACTTAGTGATGCATTCAATTTCAGTGGAGGTTTCCTTCCAGCGAACTCCTTAAAGAGCATCAAGAACAAAACGTAATAAAATGTTTACAACAGCATAGAGAATGTGTAGTAGAGCAATTTAATGCTTGAAATAATTTTTTTTTCAAATTCGCAGAAGATAAAGAATAAAATGAACTAATTGTACCTGTTAAACAACTAATTGAAAGACATTTTTAAAAGTATGAAGACATGTACAACAACAAAAGCTGCCACTCTTGCATTATTAATGGTCATAATTGGCCAAGGCTTGATGCAAAAGATATACCTTACTAGATCATTATGACTGATGGAAATTCTCAAAAAAAAACTCAGAAGTAAAGAATACAGTCATGAAGTATTGTTCCATATAGGTACACACATGAGACGATGACAGGTGCAACAGGTGTAGAATGATGTTGAGCATGAGACTCGATGGCAGCTCAGACTTTAGAAAAAAGGGGGGAAACGATAAGTCACAACTGATGTTGGAACAATAATGAATATTTCTATATGAAAAAAAAAAAAAAAAAAAAAAAATGTATCTACTCAACTATTCAGGTAGATTGTTAGCAGGATAAGAAAAATTAAGTTAAGTATTCATTATAGATTAAGTTAAAATTTGCAGGATTATTGGCTTCTCTTTATCAGCTCTCATATGCATGTAATATGACATATATGATGTCATTAATGTGACAGTTTAATTTACTTAAGTGTGTGTGTTTAGTTAAACCAACAACATTTTGAACCACACATAATTTTTTTTTTTTTTTAACACACCTTTAAAATCAAGAGAACTTAAGATTATTCTTAAAACCCATGTCATGTCTAGATTCAGGAAAATATTCTTTAAAAAAAAAAAGTACTGTTGTCCAGTCAAGTACACGCCAGTACGTGACTTTTGAGAAAGACATGTAGTATGGTGTATAACAAGTGGGCGTTTTCTGCTCTTGAAAAATTAATAAGAACTTTAGACACCGGCAAATTCATTAAAAATTATAAATAAACAGCTTAGTAGATTGGAAAATAGTGCATAGACTTTGGAAAATAAAATTATTGCCGAAACAAGTTCAGTGCAAGGTGAACGGAATTAAACGTTTACTCACTTCCTCAAGATTTGATACCAAGTTCTTATAGTTGGGCATGTTTTTCGTGAATGAAGACGTTGTAGGGGATTTAAAATCATCCCAAGTGTCATTCACAAAGTCCGACAATGGTATCTGCTCCGGCATTTTGTCTTCAAAAGTGTCCAACCCTTAAGCAACGCTCATAATTATATGAAACAAATAGCGGAAGATTTTCCTCTTCCAATCACAATCGTCTTTTCAAAATGGCCTCTATTTTGTTTTTGCTAATTGGTGCGGACTTCGAACCCGATCGAATTACAACTCTGTATGAAAGGGAGAATAACAGTTAATGAATTCATTGATCATAGGTTAATTGGATTACAATATAGAAATGTTATCTTAAATATTGACTTTTCTTTTTCAAATATACACGAAAAACTAGCAAAATTGGGCCCGGGAACTCTTTGACTACTTAGTCCGAACGATTTGTGAAAAAATTGCTCAGAATTTAAGGTGATAAAAGCATGAAATTTCGCACATATCCTCTTTAGGTCATTCCAATAAATATTAGAAGTGGACCCAATCGAATAACTCAAAATGGCGGCTTTTGGCGGCCATTTTGAAAATAATGCGACAAAATTAAGACTAAATCAGAAAAAAAAAATATTTAAAAATCAACGCTTCGACTAAAATTGATGAAACTTTGTAGATATATTACAAACAATAAGGTTTACCATTGAAAATTTTCAAAAGGTATATAACATGCGGCCATCTTGAATGGCGGCCATCTTGGAAGCCGATTTTTTTTTATTTCTCTCTTTAATGTTACATATGTACATGCACCTAGGCCATGCACAAAACC
>CAJDSM010044504.1:0-19189 GCA_903981925.1 Ostrea lurida
TTCAGAGAGCTACAGTTCTGCAGCTATACTGATGTCTGTATGGCAGTATAGTGATTCTGGTACCCAAAGAATGGTTTTCTTGTCACAAGGAATGTACATGTTAAATAGAAAAGCCCTAGCACAAATCTGATATTCAAAAGGATAAAGTTTTCTAAAAGCAGACCAAACTTTAAGGTCACAAGGTCAAAAATATGTTGGTACCAAAAGAAAGGTTTTGGCTGCATTCAAGATCGCAGTAGCTATGTTCTCGATAGCACTACAATTTTGAACAATGTGCTACGCTAGCTTCTCTGGGACGACAAGAAAGCTCTTGTTAATGGGAATTCACATATCACTAATCATTCAAAGGATACAGCCTAGGCTGAGTTTTTTTTTAGCAGTAGGTCAAAGTACAACACCAAGAGGTCAAAATTTTTCGTACTAAAAGAAAGGTCTTGTCAATGAGAAATACACATGTGAAATACAAAAGCTATAACTAATACCACCTACGTGGTAAACAATCATGACCTAGGGTATTAAAATTTGTTCCTTTCCATTAAAGGTAGGTCAAGGTACTCTTAAGGTTGAAAAATTTTGCTACCTAAGGAAAGCTGTGTTGTCAAAGGAATAAACATGTGAAATATGAAAGCCCTATCAACAACCATTCAATGGCATTGAAAGTTTATAGCCATGCGAAGATTTTGAGGAAAACCATATGCCCCTGAACCTCCACTTATGGGGTCATGAAAACATAGAATCAACTTATCAAAGATACTATCCAATAGCAATTGAAATACAGATGGCATTCCATGTTAATTTCCATAGTCTCCAACCGATGATGCCATTTATTTGGTGCAAACTGAGAAATTTTAGTCCAGTCGTGTATATGGGGAAAATAATCGGAGCTTGAAAAGATTATCAAAGAAAAAACAGTTGGAAATATGAATATTTACGAAATACTTTTATATGAATTTTGGCATGCATAAATCCTTGT
The DNA here is from genome assembly GCA_903981925.1 of Ostrea lurida. NCBI lineage: Eukaryota > Metazoa > Mollusca > Bivalvia > Ostreida > Ostreidae > Ostrea > Ostrea lurida. Next base: position 974 of record CAJDSM010044504.1, read on the forward strand.
CACTTTATCTCAAGTGCTTGGTAACTGACTTCATTGACTTTCTGATGTGTTACTGTTAAATGTAGAAATATATCTGTGAAACACAAGGACATCTATTTAGTCTATCAATAACAGGGTATATACAATGTACATGTTTTCTGTACCTCAAGCTCGGTTTCTCCCATAAAGCCTGGAGCTCCATTCATTATTTGTGGTTCTCCACCTTCGAACATATCATACTGGTCTGCCCCTAAAAATTAAATAATTAAAAACTTAGTAGTATTACAGCAATTTGTATATCAATGTATGTAAACTGTCTCTGCTTATTACATTAGGAAGCATAGCTAGTTTTCAGTTCTCCATAACAAGGATGTCTTGAAAATGCAGGACTTTAAATAACCAAGATACTAGATCAAGTAGATGACAGGGTTAGCATACATTTGTATGTCTGTAAGTCAGAGACTAGTAAAAATCATGTCGGACAAGCAAACTTTCTTCAGCACTAGTCCATCCGAACAAGTAAAAATCCAGATATCAATCTTGAATTGGTTTAGATTTTATCAAAAGTATCCTGTGTCTCTTAGATGTTTGAACTCAAGTATTTAAACCTTTCAAGTTTAAGTGCTTTTGTGACAGTGACTTGTTGATCTAACAAGACTGATCTAACAACAATGTGGCGGTTTTTAAAAGGGGTTGAAAACCCGAAAAAGTAAAGGCCTGCTTACACAGCAAGTCAAAACATACATGTGTAATACATGAACATCTGACTTCCACTAAGTCTTGTTGATTAGAACAAGATCTATTCCCTATGTCAGACACACGTTTCCAAAGTCTTTGACATATCGGTGTTTACATGGCAAGTTTTGATATGCAAGTCAGAATTTGCACGCTTAAAACTTGCTGTGTAAACGGGTCTTAAAAAAAAAGCTGCTGAATCTCTAGTCAGGAGTCTACCAACTGAGCTATCTGGCCACCAGCGATTGAACCCAGCTGACCACTACGTTTAACAGGAAAGGAGAAAATAGGACCAGACCAGGATTTGGACCTGGGCCTCCTGAATCTCTAGTCAGGTGCTCTACCAACTGCCTAACTGGCCACCAGCGACTTACCCATCTGATTGCTACATTCCTCCCTCCTTAAATGCCTTCATAGCTGCAGAACTGTTGCTCTCTGAAAAAATATTGGGACAGATCAGAGAGCTACAGATCCATCCCTTATAAAAACCTTCGATTTACGCCGCTCAGAAAGTTGCGCATGATTGAGGCCTTCTATCGTTGTAATCCTGCATCGACAATCATGCGCAACTTGCTGAGCGGCGTAAATCGAAGGTTTATATAAGGGGTGGATCTGTAGCTCTCTGATCTGTCCCAATATTTTTTCAGAGAGCTACAGTTCTGCAGCTAATGCCTTCACAGTTTACACCCTGAAGACTTCAATCCATCAATTCAGGATCTTTTTCTCCTGACAGGTATTTACACCTCCAGTCAGCTCCAGGGGCTGGCCTAGCACACTATAGACCAATCCACACTTTGGGAAAGTTACGTTCCTTGGCCGCCATCTTGCGAGTAAAAAGTCACATTTCTCTTCGTTGGCCTTTGTAACTTTAGTATCTGTATCTTTGAGATTTGATTTTTTTATATATTAAATTGAAGTAAACTACAATAATGCCCCAAGGTGGGGCAACCCAGAAACTTGTATGAAATCTTAATATTTCACTTTAATACACAGTTGTAATCTCTAACATTTGGTAGGATAAAGAAGGAAATTTTATCTTTTACTCGATTGACCTTTGGCTGATCGCACAAAGGGACGTAATGTTCGCAAAGTGTGGATTGGTCTATATGTAACAGGAAGGGAGAAAATGCAACAGACCAGACACTCCCCCCTTCACTAATCAGGTGCTCTAACAATCCGCGATCAAACACGTCTGACAGCTATTAAAGTACTGTAACTGCGGTCAAGTCTAAAGCAAAATGATCTTGACCTTTCATCATAAGATTTTTATTTTTTATCATAAAATAACCTCATGCTATGCTATAAAGATGAGAATATACTATCCATAACCGTTGTGATTTATTCTTTTGTTGTGTTGAGGTGGTTGTCCGCACCAACATACTCAACTTGTCTTTGGGCTACATCACAGTACATGAATGATGAATCGTCATTACAATTTACATGCCGTGATAAATTTGACCCTAAATAACACAGCCATGCTGAAACTCGAATCCTTCAACGTTTAAGGAAACAATAACATTCGAAATGAGGTGTAAATGACGTAACCATATGGACTTAACAATCTCGTACATACTGTTTCAAATGAAACATTCATCGCATCTTGAGTTAGTGCTGGTGGGCGGACACCGGTTGCTTGTCGGTTCACTTTCATTATTTCGATGGTAAAATTTACCTTCATTTTCTTGTGTGAAGTTGTCATCTTCTAATCCAGCTAATTCTGTTTGTTCTCGAGCCAAAAATGCAGCCGCTGGGTCCTCTTCGGTGTTTTGTGCAGGCGGCTCACTGTCGAAAGCATCAAATTCAGACATCTTGCAATGTGTGTGACGTCAGCAATTCAATAAAAACCGAGAGATACCGAAAACTTTTGACGTCATACTTCCGGGTAGATCGGGTTATTTTTCGGAAAACTTCGTGAGAATTTACGTGATGTCCTATTAAAGTTGACAAATATATTTTTGGGAGTTATGATTTCTTTCTTTTGTCAGAAAATAAAATTTGATTGCTTGGAATTGTACATCAGTAGAATACATCTATTTTACTTACACCATATATGTAAAAATCAAGGAGGATTTTATATGATAGAGTGCATCACGTCTAACAAAAATAATAACAAATGACGTCTCGTGGCTGAGAACCAAGATCGGGGTGGCCTCGTTCTAAAAATATAAATGATTCGTCAAAGAGTGAAATATTTCAGAACCGTCCATTTGAAAATGGAGGAAGAGTGCATGGAGCGAAAAAATGTCGCCTTTAGCGTGATGTTACCATCAAAGGGGCGGAAAAGGAGAGTGAGAAAGAAGTCGTTTACAGAAGCTGTGAAAGAAAAGTACTGCATGACTGACCCAAACAAAATCTTCACGTCAGGTTTTGTTATCGATATAAAGGTGACGGGCAAACCTAAAATAAATGACTCTGAGGCAGAACTGGCATATTTGAGAAATGTGGTAAGTTTTTGTACATGTATTAATGTGCTTTATCTGATTTGCGTTGTTTATACCGAATAAACACCAAAACAGCTGACTTGATTTTGGCATTGTGCCAAATTGTGTGATAACGCGTTGCGTTCCGTTATCATGTTTATCGTGTGGAAGGTTAGCTGTTATCCTATTTACTTGCATGCATATTAACATAGATACAGAATATGTTGAACATTGTACATGTATACATATAACCTCTACATAATTAATTTTTTAAGCAGTATATGTATACACATATGATGAATATATAGTGGAACAGTAATTTTCCTTCCATTCTACACACACAAACTTAGGAATGCCAAACCTTTTCCAATGTCAATGGAGTGTGTAACCCCTCCATCCATATTACCAATTTATTTTCCCCTCGCAACTAGTTGCGGATATATATATAGCATCGCATCCGTGTGGCTGTGTGTCCGTGTGTGTGTGGTGAACCTTGTGAACAAGATAGAAACAAGGGCATTCATCACAGAATCATCAAACCTTCCACAAATGTTGTCCATGGAAAGAGGGCGAACCCTATTGATTTTCAAGGTCAAGGTCACTATTGACTAAAATTCTTGTGAACAATATAGAGAACGCTGCATTCATCAGAGAATTATCAACCCTGCCACAAATGTTGTCCATGGAAAGAGGGCGAACCCTATTGATTTTCAAGGTCAAGGTCACTATTGACTAAAATTCTTGTGAACAATATAGAGAACGCTGCATTCATCAGAGAATTAGCAAACCTTCCACAAATGTTGTCCATGGAAAGAGGGCGAACCCTATTGATTTTCAATGTCAAGGTCACTATTAACTACTGCCAAAAATCTTTGTGAACAGGATAAAAGAAACAGCATTCATCAGAGTATCATCAAACCTTCCATAAATGTTCCCAATGGAGAGTGGATTTTCAAGGTCAAATGTCAAGGTCACTATTGACTGCCTCATATCTTGCGAACAAGATAGAAGACACGGTATTCATCAGAAAATCATCAAATCTTTCACAAATGTTGCCCGAGAAGGTGAACCATGTTGATTTTCAAGGTCAAGGTCACTATAATTGACTATTGTTTTAAAATCTTGTGTTGTGAAGGATGCTACATTGCATTGCCTTGATTTTTGTTAATATTAGCTCCCTCTCCCCTTTCACGCAGGATATATTTTAAGTACAAAATAGAACATTTATACACATGTTTTATTGTAATACATGTATGATTGATGGTATGTATGATAATTAAAAAAAAGCCTTTTTTTTTGTTTTTTTTTTTTACAGGTACTGACCAACAGTTCTGTTGGTCATGCTGGAGTTCCAAATGAAGGTTTGTCCACTCTCTGTCCAAATGTAGTTGACCTTGACCTTTCAAACAATGACCTTACAGATTGGAAAGATATGCTGACCATCTTGTCAAACCTTCGGTGTCTTAAGTTTGTCAACCTGGCCAGAAACAATTTGCAAAATAAAGAGGTGAGGGCTTTTTCAGCTACTGGAGAGTTTTTATAATTTTTATCATTATTAAATAATTTAGCAAATTTCAATGCAATATAATATTTAAAGAAATATCTAGAAATGTATTAGTTATATAAAGTTCTAAACTGCAGGAACATACTGTAATTTTGATAATGAGTACCTGTTAAGAATATATATATAAAAACATTAATTAACTTACTTCCATCTCATCATATTACCATGCTAAAAGGAAATTATTTCATTGCAGAAAGTCATTCAGTCCTGGACTGCAGTCCTTCCACAAATTGAGAACCTGGTGTTGAATGGAACATACACCAGCTGGCAAGATGTCATTGATTTGTCCAGAAAGATTCCGTCCCTGACAGAGCTACATGCCTGTGACAATGGTATACTGCATGGATGTTGTGACTGTTGTTATAGCATAGCAGTTACTAAGGAGTTGTTTTATACTCATTGTCTTGAACAAAAATCAGTAAAATAGGAAGCTTTCCAGTTTCCATTGAGTATGTACTGCACATGTGGGTGCAACAATAGCTGTGAATCAGAGGCTGTAAGATGCGAACTTTACCAAAGCTCGCCAAATTAAATTATTACACCGTTTGAGTTCAGATTATGCACATGTCTTATTCAAATTAGAGTGAAATTGTTTTCAATTTGGATATAAAAGATATATATTGCATGTAGTTTAAGGCAGTATAAGCCCTGCACTTTGACTTTGTACTTTGCAAAGGAGCTGATTTTAATCAGATTGGTTCAAATATTAAAAGGTATTGCTTTCATTAAAGCATTCCAAGTGCATTTCTTGTGAGAGGATGGGCCAGCACCTTGTATACAGTAACCTTGACATTGTACTACATTTTGGAAATTTTCTAAGAAACTTTAACTTTGGTCAACTCTTTTACAACATTATACCTTTTACATTTGGTACATGTATTGTGGCAAGGTCTTTCTGTTGGTATCTTGTGACCTTGGACCTGCTTTTTGAAAATTCCAATAGTAGCTATAATTTTCAAAAGACCATTGGTACCAAATTTGTTGACCTTGTGGCCTTGAATTTGAACTGTAATGAAATACATTTAAAAGGTTAACAAAATGAAAATCCGTACATTCTCAATATTGCTACAATAGTTGCAACTAAAATGTCTTACAGACAACAGTTCCACTTTGTTGCAATGTGGGGCATCAGTGTTTCACAAAAACATCTTGTTTATTTTTATTTTTTGGGTTGAAAATGTAAAATGAATACATTCTATATAAAATTAATCAAAGAAGGAAAAAAAATTAGAGTCACTCTGCCTATTAGAAAAGGTTTCACACTTTGGAATTAAAAAACTTAAATAGGGAAGTTTTATATTAGTATTAACATGTTCCTCTTTTCAACAACCTGTTTCAAAAATGGGTAACAACTCTAATAAATGACTTTATCAGAAGAAAGAGACAGTATATTTTGATTTATGATTATTTTCCATGATACATGTAATATAATAATGATTGGTTTTTATATAGCGCTTTATATACCTATAAGTACCCAAAGCGCTTTACAATACATTATTACCCCAGCAGAACCTTCTCAGTGCAAGCTGCCGTTAAGGCGCTAGAACACTAACATTCTGACAATATCTCTGTATATAGCCAGGTACCCCGTTTATACTTGGGTGGAGGAAATTTGTGTAAAGTGTCTTTCCCAAGGACACAACATCGGTTCTGCTGCGGCCAGGATTCGAACTCACGACCTCTCAGTCAAGAATCTGATGACCTAACCACTAGGTCACCAACGCCACCTGCAAGCATATAATTGTATTTTCTTCACTGATGTGGTACATTTATTTTATATTTGTAGATTATGAAGATTTAGACCATACAGAAGACATCTACAAGCATTTACAGAACATCACCTGTCTCAGACTTAACAACAATAAACTCAGGAGGTAAATACTTTCATTTATTCTGCAAACATTATATTTTTTACAACTGATTTGTAATCCATGCATATATATCTATACATGTGTATTTTATTCCAAATATTATAGCAGGAAACTATTCCAAAGTGAAGCGTAATGTTATTCTCAATACCTTTTTATGAAAAGGTGAACTGTGTAATGCACGCCAGTGAACATTCTAATTTTCAGTTGGGAAGAAATTTGGAAACTGAAAAATCTACCCAAATTAGAATCCTTGATTCTGTCTGGAAACCCCATGCAACACATCTTTTACAAAGAAAATGAGAAATGCAACATATGCTCTCAGGAGAACACAAACGACAGTACAGAAGGTGAAGGAGATATCTCAATGGAGATGCAGGACCTAGTGGATGACATTGTGTATGATGTGATTCGGATAACAGAGAGCGCCATCACGGAGGAGGCAGACAGAGGCTCCGAGAGTGTGGACTGTCACCATGGCAACCCGTTCTCCAGACTCAAGTTGATTTGCCTGAGTGACACTCAGCTCAATAACTGGACTCACTGTAGTGAACTTAGAAAGTATCCTGTCCTGGAGTCTCTCAGAATCAAGGTCTCAACAATTTAGAATGTGAAAGAGTCATATTTTTTTTTTTTTATTTAAATGTGATCATAATTTTCATGGGGTTTGATTTTCAATTTGAATAACTCTTATTGAAATATAGAATTAAGTTCTCTTAAACATGAAAATTTTTCTGAAACCATGAAAATTTTCATCATGAAATATACCGTACAATAATCTACAGTATTATTAGAATAGGTACGGGTAACATTTATGAATGGACCATTAACTATCTGAATTATTTCCTCACAGGATGTGCCTTTGGTGAAAGACGTGAATCCTGATGACAGAAGAAAACTTCTTGTTGCACAGTATGTAACCATATTTAAAGTAATTAAAGTGCTTTCTTTAGGAACCTCATTCAGAAAAATAATCTGCAGTGATGCTTTCCTTTCAACAGCATGCCAAACATTAGGGTACTGAATGGAAGCGAAGTTACCAACACGGAGAGAGACAAGTCAGAGAGACATTTTATCCGATACTTCACAGACAAAAAACACAAGCCTGACAGATTTCATGAGTTAGAGGCCAAGCATGGTACAGTCAATTTCATTCACTCAATACCAGTTACAGGGGTAATGTGATGGATTTTTTCCCCGCGTTTTTTTTTTTTTTTTTTATATGCCACATGCATGGATACTAGTCACATTTATATCTTATTTTGTCACAAAATCAAGAATATATTAGGGGTTTTTTTTTTATACAACAGTGATTTTTTTAATAAAGTCATATTTAAGGTAACACCATACTCACACAGTTATAATGGGTTCGAAGTAGAAAAAAATATATTGAATTCCCACTCAGTTTAATACAAGTTCAATATATAATCAATGTATGATGTCACCACCTTTTCTTAAAGATGCCAGACACAGATATAAACAGGAGCATATATGTCAACATTAGACGTGGCATACACATGTACAGGAATACATAAAACTGAATAACATGACAAAATTTATTTAACAATTTCATAAAACTGCTTCATAAATGCATGATTGTGGATGCACAAGCAAAAGAGTTGTTGCCCTTGATAACATTTTTAATGTAGAAAATTACACAAAGTTTAATTAAAACTCTTGCAAAAATCTTGACATTAAATGATATTGGAGTGGCAGTAAACACAAGAAAATTAAATCATTATTGGTCAGATAATATGCTATAATATGAAATTCATTATCTTTAATACAATATAATTATACATATTAGTTTTATTCAACTACTACCCAATCAAGGATTTGCTAAGGAGGCCTCTCTCAATATGAATATGTCTTTAAATTACCTCAATTACTAACTGGGTATCCATATTGCTTTAAAATATCTTTTTTTTATACTTAATCCCCAAAAGTATGATGAAACAACAATGATCTTATGTACTCCCTTGTCTTCCATTAGCGTAATCATGTTATACTAAAATTCGTTCACCAATAGGTCAACTCTCTCCCTTGATGGACATTGACATAAGCGGTGGGTATCAGGAGTGGATCAACATCGCATTCGTTTACAATGACAAACGCCTGGAAGAAAGAGTTCACGTAGTGGATCCCATCGGGACACTTAGGCTTATGGCTGCTGAAAAATTCTCTCTCTATGCCTCGTGAGTTCACAATAGTTTAGTTTAGTATTTCCATTTGCAAATGTTTTCCCTATACTGAACACATATAAATTATGTGTAATATATCTTATTGCTATCAGTCAAGAGGTTATACGTTATGTCACAACACGGCATAAATTTAACTGTGGCATCACAAATAAGCATTACTGATAATGTTCTTATGAACCACAGCTTTTACATTTTTTAACTGTTAGATCATAATTGAGTATTCTTGAAAACTGCATTTCCACACACAATTCCTTGTCTGAACAGAACAAATCAGATTTCATTATCAAACATCAAATGAGGATATTCAGTGTAACTATAGATGCATTTCGGTTACATCATCAAACCTACTGTAAGGGATGAGAGAGAGAGAGAGAGAGAAGAGAGAGAGAGAGAGAGAGAGAGAGAGAGAGAGAGAGAGAGAGAGAGTTAAATCCAATTATGACTAAATAGGCATTATCTTCATTAAATATGGATAGTCATCATTGGATTTAATTTATTACACTGTACTTGTACCAAAGGCATTCCTTGCAATTTCAAAATACATGTATACAGTATTTCGAAAATCCACACACTTCAAGGAGTATAAATGTACTACAACTACTACTGTATGGATTTTCGATAACTAATTTCATGATGGTGGGTTCAACATATACTTTTGAGAACTAGATGAGGGAGACAATTAACAAAATTTTGAAAGATACTAACATTTCAGATTTTCATTTCAACATTCATGAGCTTTGCAATATATACTTCTAGGTTGCGTACTTTTAAACTGCATCATTATGCGTGTGGCCCTCACCATCGAGAGGATGAGCGATTTTTTGAGGAGCTTATAACACAGACGCAGTCCCTTCCAATCAGTAGGTTCGACATCATGGATGGGGATGAAATCTACGTGGATCCTATTAGGGATGGATTCCTGGACCCCGAGGGAAGTCTCCAGTATTTCCTCATAACCAGTTACATCACAATGTAACAAAAGGGAGTAGCAATTGTCCTCAGATCGAATCGGGGAAAAATACTCCCAAGAGAGTGTGAAGAGAAATCAGAAAATACGAAAACAAACTGATGTGATCATTCTTCTGAAAGAATGAAATCTTTTTTATTGATATCAAAATATTTCAAACTACTTTCATAATTTATTTTTTATAGAGAAAATTATTTATGAAAATTATTGCAATGCTCTTACAATTTTTCCTTACATTTTACGTCACCTGATTCACTCAGGTGACCTTTTGCCATTGGTCTTCATCCGTCGTCGTGCATCCTAGCTCCCCTTAACAATTTTATATTTTTAACTTCTTGAAAACTATAAGGCCAATTGTTACCATTTTTGGCATGAAGCATCTCCAGGAGAAGAGGAAGACAGATTGTGAAATTTATCACCTCACCACCTCCAGTGCCTCATTGGTTGGGCCATGCTAAAAAAGACCAAATTTTAAAAAATCTCTCTACTTCAACACCTAGGGTGAGGCCAATATGGTCATAAAGTAAAAAAATATTGATCTTAGAAAATCCTCTTTACTTTGAAAAAAAAAAACCTAAATGCATGGTAAAATAATGTCTGTGAAGCTCTCAACACAAGTTGTGAAATTCATGGCTCCTGGGTTGGTTTCAGGCCCTTGGGCTGCGGACAAATATGGTAACATCATGAAAAATTTATTTTTTATTCTTCTCCATTTTTAGTCATGGGAGATAAACTAAATGCATGGTCGAATCATGATGTCCATAATGCCCTAGCTGTTCTTAAATTATGAATTTTTGGCCCATGGCTTCAGACTTTTAGGGGATGGGAGATGTCAAAATGATTTATGATGCTTCAAGCATCCAGTTTTCCTTATGTAATTTAATAAGATTTTTAAATGCATATTTTGAAATATCACAAACATATGCACAAAAGACTCCAAATTGGGCTTAAATGCAAATATGAGACTCCCTGTATGCGGCTATGATACTCAGGTGACCGTTAAGGCCGATGCGCCTCTTGTTGATAGAGTTCTTATTGAATTTCTTGGCATTTTAGTTACATGATGATATTATTTTACAAACGTCTACATGTATCGAAACCAAAAATATGTGATATTTAAGGGTATACAAGTATGTAATTTTGGGAATTTGATCACATTTTTGTACAAGAAATAACAGTACATGTACATGTACTTTTCATCCAATGGCTTGTAATACCATACAAGTCAAGACCCTGCAATGGTTTTTAATATTAAAAGTGGAACTAGCATCTTTGCAATGCATGAAGTTCCCTCCCTTGTTAAAAAAAATAGATTGTACTATTTTAGTTTTCTGTCAATAGCTCTGAATATTTTGTCCTTTTGTGCACATTTAGAATAGGATATATTCATAAGTCATCTGTCTAATAATCCCTCTGACAAAATGCAAGCAGGAAATGCATATTTCCTTTGTACAGATTGAGACCTGGATTGTTTAAAACGACAACAACAAAAAATCCCACCCTGTAGTCAAGTTCTGATTTTCATTGATTACAGTTGTTATACATTAATAGTGTAGCCAATTTTCTGCATGTCTCTCCAAATATCATTCCACATTTTGTAGTTTTATGTATTGTATACACTAGTCTTCGTGTGATTTAGTTTGTGTCCACTACTATATATCACATTTAACATGATGTAATATAATGTACCCACCGCACCCTGATATTAAATTAGGTAATTTTACAAGACATGTAATAGTGTAACAGCTAATAATTCAATCTTCAAAGGCCATTTAAACGGAGTGATTTCATTTCCAAAATCATAGTAAATTTTTTTTAGAATTCAATAAGATATTTTGGATGTATACTCAAATTCATTTAAACAATGCATCTTAATTATTTTTAGTTGTTAAATACAAGTACAAAACTTTGACATATATTTTCGTTTTGGCATTAAACTTTTGAACATAGTATAATACAATCATGTGTGTAGATATTTGTATACCCCATTTTAAATACAAAATAAAGTGCTTTATCTGTAAATAAAAACTAATTATATTTCAAACGAATCAGTTCACCAGTTCCTCTTTGTTTGATGGAAGTCATGATAATTGTAAAAATTACATAAATTTTATGCAACAAAAGGATTTCATCACCGCATCTTGACAACTTTGTGTGAATTTAAATCTTTGCAACGACTTTGAAATTTTGGGTCTTAAATGTCTTTTTATGTATATAGATGAAAGAATATTCAAGCTTGTTGTTTGTAAAGGCAAATCATGATTGCCTGAGACTATATTTGTTTTTAAAAAACTCGAGAGCCATTTTTATTTGAAACCCTGCTAAATGTGTGCGGACAGGGATATTGATATTGTGACCTTGACAGGAGAAAGCATCCTTACAGTGCTAAATCTCCTAACGATACATATCAAAAGAATTATGTAGTATTCCATTTTGTGTGATGATTACGAGTGAAATACAAAGAATTTACAAATAAATATTTCATATAGATCAGACTTTTTATTGAATTTTGTATATGCTTCTAGCTTGTACAAGGAGAAAATGCGATATGCTGTAGAATCACGTAAATTCGTGGGGGTAAATTTTTGTGGATTGCTGAATTTTTATGGGTTTTCGTGCATTTATATATTTGTAAGAAAGATAACTCTTGAATGTTTGCTTTTGTCTTTATTCATTGAGGATGTAAATTCCACTAAAATTGAGCCGCCATGAATTCTAATGATTCCACAGTAATGTACATATGAAAAAGTGACTTAAAACATCCTGAAGAAGAGAAATATGACCCTGAATTAAGTCATTTCTGGGCTTAAAATAAAATAATGTTTGTTTCCCCAATCCCAACCGACCCGAAAAAATCGCTGCGACCGAAAGAATTTTATTGCCAGTTTTCTTTGGAAATTTTTTTTTTAATCGAAATCCTATGTGGTGCTCCAATGAAAGGGAGGAGTCCGCTTTTGTAATCAGCATAGGTGAAAATGTTTCGAGTTTTATTTAATATATCTGCCATAAGGGAAATGAACACTTGATATGCCCTAGACCTTATATGCTGGTATTATTTTCTTTTTACACGAACCAACGAAAAAACAATTTACCCCCCAAAAAATAAAATATTTTACCTACCTACCCACATCCAACCAGAAAGGGTCGAGTTTGGGGAAACAAACAATTATTTATTTTTGGCCCTGGCTATGATTTACTTGTCATGCATGTGTAAAAGGAAGAGTTAATGCCATGAAACAGACATGGATTCAAATCTGCATCCCTGAATTTCTGATCAGATGCTTTGTAGAAAATGCAAACTGGATTAGTCCGACCATCTACCAGGTTCTCTGATGAAAAAGCTTTGTCAGAAAATACAATGATTGAGACCAGGATTTGAACCTGGGACCCCTGTATCGTTGGTCAAGTACTTATTGTTGACAAACCATTTGACCATTTATAATGACCAAAATTAAAATGCATGGAACATTATAAGAGACGTTTCACTTTCATGCCTCAGAACTACTAGTACATGTATCATATGAATTATTCAAAAGAACTGATAAAGTATCAAAAGTGGTCAAGTACTATGTGCACACAGTTGTTTAATTTGTACATTTATTCATTTAAACAAGTACAATTCCACAATTCCCTAACATTGTGTATATAGAGGATATTCACAGTTTCACATAGTACATGTATAGCATTGAGTGCTACAATGTTAACGGGATCCATTACGTGTCCATAGAGTTGCTTCCCTTTCAAATTGACATGTTCGCAATGCATGAACAGAATCGTATACATTATTATCTTAATCAATTCTGGAACATCAACCATCACCTCTCTTTTAGTCTCTTCATAAATGTCACTTCATCTTTATTTCTTATGCCATATCTGAAAAAAACAAAACAAGAGTGATAGAGTACTGAAGAGAAATGACCAGATACCCACAATGCACCTGATCATCAGTCCAATGATCAGAATCCCACAATGCACCTGATCAGTCCATGTAAAGCTGAATGGAATTCTACGTGAAAACAATGTCTTTATAATTCCTGATTTATACATAGACAAAATAGTCACTTCAGGAATGAACGCTGAAAAAAACTACACCATGGTCACTGTGATTTGGGATCAGAGGGAGTGCCTGCATTGATTGTGTGTGAACAACAAATGGTATGCATGACAACATGAAAACACAAAATGTACAATTTGGCCGATATTAAAAAGTTGTTTGTTCTTGCCTGACCATATGAAAAATCCTTTTGCTCAATTTTTATCACTATCATTGCACTATTGCTCTGTAGGCAATCAAATTGGGTCTATCATTTAGAGATGTAATCAAAAGTAAACTGAACAGATATTTTCTCCCAAACCCCCTTCCTCTCCGAAAGTAGCTTTTTTTTTTTACCCTTGTTAGTCCTTCCGCAAACGGGCAGTATTTTCGACTTTTTTTTCTAAATGCTTTGAGATATTAAACAGATTTTTTGTATGCTGGTGTATATTAATGAGTTACAGATCAAGTTTGAGTTTCATTTTGGATCATTGATTTTTGATAGAGTTGTGCCCCTTAACTTTGAAAACTTACTGATATGACCAGTTTACAGACTTTTTTTTCTATATGCTTTGAGATATTCAACTGAATTTTGTATATTACAGGTGTATATTAATGAGTTACAGATTAAGTTCGAGTTTCGTTTTGTTGATTTTTATGGCGTCGAGCTGGCTCGACAGACATCTAGTCGTCGTGCAGAAAAAAAATCTCTGACTGCACACCGTTTTGTGCAAGTGCTAAATAATATAGTATTATTGTCAAATGAATACAAATTTTGTAATTTCTTTGTGTATGAGTAAATGTCTATATCTAATATTGATGTAATATATCTAATATTTGTCTTGTATATGTATTAATAAGCAGAAATGAAATAAAACTGCATTCGTGTCACACCAACACATCTAGTTTTCTCATATAACTAGCAGTGACCTTGACCTTAATAACATGACTGAATTTAACATCAAAACACCCCTACATCTCACCAAATTGCATTTTGTTTTCTCAAAACGTTGGGTAGATATTGTGAAGTTGCATTTAGCAATTTTCTGCTTGTTGTAAACTTCTGTCAAAAATTTCAGTAAAGGACAGTTCTGCATTACTCACTCTTTCAACAACTTCTTGTCTTCGGTTAGTTTTTGTCCATCAAAATACAACCAGTGCCTTTTCCAAATATATTTCCTGGAAAGTAAATTCATTTTAAACATATTGTCAAAGATTACACAAAATGTCTCCTAAAATCTATAATACATTCGACATTAAACTTCTGATCTGTATCTTGAACATTGATACACATATCTCGACTACCATGGATATGCTAAAGAGAGATGGAAGCGCCAAATACATTGTCTATCTGTATTATAACCTTTATATCTCAAACTCTTGGATATCTTGAAGTTTTATCTTATTCACATTAAAGGACATATCCCATGTTTTCAAATTATTGGTCAACTTTTACGCATTTTGTCTTCCTTAGTGTATAATAATTAATTCTGATAGTTTAGTTTGCCGAAATATTTGATAATTAGCCACAATACGGCTTGAAATCTAAGCCCCGATTTCAAAAGTCTTTTTAATTAGCTAGGTAGTCACGTGGTACCGTGACGTCAGATACGTCTTAGATATAGTAAAATAGTGTTATAGAGGTCTGTAAAAGCTCAACCTTGACTGTACAATTTATGTTGACAATATTTATTCCCAAAAAGTCGTAGTTACATGTGTATGAAGGTGGACAGGAGGTCAACTTCTTCAATTCTCTCCCTCTCCTTGCCCCCTTATTTGCCTTCCCTCCTACATTTTCTTCAGCCCCCTCCCCCCCCCCTTCCACCATTACTTCCCTTCTCTCCAACATCTTCTTCAGTCTCTCTCTCTCCTTCTCTCTCTCTCTTATTCCACTATTATTTTCCTTCTCTCTTACATCTTCTTCAATCCTCTCTCTCCTCCCCCTTTATTTCCCTTCCTTTCTTCAACTTCTTCAATCTACCCTCTATCCTCTCCCTCCTACATCATCTTTAATCCAATCTCTCTCTCTACCCCCTTATTTCCCTTCCCTCCTATATCATCTTTACCCTGGCATGCATCAACAGAATTACATGCATAAAATTTACTTATAAAATCCAAAGATGTATCCAAGAATTAGAAAAGTGTGTAAAACATCAAATCTTTTACCAACTTATGTGCTTCTTTCCTTTGCTGCGAGAAAGTTTCAAGGTCATATGACGTTTAATGGCATGTTTAAGGTCAAGGACAGTGCCATTTTGAACCACTACCACTGCTGTCAAAGAAATGAAAAAAATAAACTAGATTGAGAAGGTATACATGCATATTAGATAATGTAATGTTGTTATTTTGAAATTTAGGTGTGCTGCTATTCCAAATTCTACCATATTTAAAGATTGCAATATCTTAAGGTTTTGATTCCAACCTTCAGATCTCAAGGTACAGTAGCTGAAGTTCTCATGAGAAAAATTGGAATATATCTGGAATATCGCAATTTTTTTCCGAAAGAGCTACAGTTCTGCAGCTAGCCCTAATTTAGTAAGCTAAAGCTACAGCAAATATGAAGGTATGCTAAAGATACTGCATACCAAATCTAATATTAAGTACGTGTACGTGCAGAGAAAAATTTAATGTTTTAAAATGTTAACAGAATACGAACCAATCCAACAATCGCAATATATGATCGAAAATTAGGTGACCTGATAAATACGGTAGTGAATGATATTTTCTATCAATCTTAAACGAGATATTAACAATGAACTAATATGCACCAAGTGTGGCAAGGCCCCCTTCAGGGCAGTCCGCACTGTAAATGAAGTCCTATGATGATGATGACTAATATGCATAATACTGGTATTCGATCATCAGCACCTTGTCTGCTTCAATGAAAATTAAAGAAGAAGAGATATTCACTTACACAACACCTCTCCGTCTGCTCGGCGCACATTGACCACCATTGCTTGGCCATGCTCCAGAGCAATAAAAGAATTTATCTCCTCCAGTGTCACTTCTGGTGGAAGGTCATACAACAGAGGATCTGTCTGAAGAGGAAAATATTGTGTATGTTTTGCTAAAATTACATGTATGTCTTTTCTATATATTTACACTTAGAAAATTTATTGCAATTCCATATGACTTCCAAAGATTCAAATAAAATCATGACAATTTTTTGCAGCATCAGCACATCTTGATAATGAATCCATATATGAGTTTTACATCTGAAGACTGGCACTTTCTGGGGATGTCTATCCAAAATGTCAATGATATTCAAACATTCATAATATAGATCTATTATTATTGTAATTAAAGACAAATAGCAGAATCGTTGTGATGAAGACAATGACCCACAAAATAAATGGACAGATATGACAGATATTGTAGTTAGTACTTGCTTAGAAATGTTTACATTACAGGATATAAAACATTTCATAAGAAGCGTTTAAAGCTGCTGCCAATGTTATCCCATTCTTCCTTTCTGTTTAAACTCTTGACCTGTCATACATTCCTATGTTTGGTGATTCAACTTGTTCCTGCTACTAGACATTATAAATGTTTTGTGTCATATTGAAAGGTCATTGCTTTTATCAAGAGGTAAACTACACTGAAATGGCATAATTTGCCAAAAAAATGGTAGTTAACTTATTTAAAATAAAAAAAACCCCAAAGCTTAGTAAGGACATCCAATAACATTTAATGTTTTCTCCCACAATCTCTTATTCCTATTAAGTCACAAAAATTAAACTTATCAATGACCTCATTGTGAGAAGTACACATTCAATCTTCATGCTAATGTCACACACACCAAACCTACTGATATGACGTCATTAATGGCTGCCTCCACTTTTGACATGGCCTCTTGGTGAGACAACACAAGCTCTCCATCATCACTCTGCGTTTCCTCAGTTTTTACAGTATTGCTGACTAAGGTGTCTTTGCTGCTGTTTGGGGACTTTGGCTCAGTGATAATATTGGTATCATCAGACATAGTGCAGCCTGAAAATGTAAAATCTTAACTTAGTCTATTCCTTAATGTAGTACTACATATACTCTAAAACGGTAGCCAGACGTTTCGGCCCATACAGTTGGACACTTCAGCCCAGACGCTTCCAGCACGTTAATTGAATATTAGAAAATCCGCTGAGCTGGTCATACTACAAGCGCTGTGCGAGTAACGTAGTGTGAGAAGACCGAGGAGCTGTCGGGATGATGGATGATATGGCAATTTAGTGTCCAACTGTGTGGGCCGAAGTGTCCATGGGCTGAAATGTCTTTGGGCCAAATTGTCTGACATTCCTCTAAAACAAAATAAAAACACAATTTGCATTTTCATGATATTTCCTCAGTCAATATAATATGTCTTGCTTCTGTTTGTCATCGAATGACTTAAGAATTGGCTGCAATGTGAATGGAGAAAATGTGACAGACCAGATTAGAACTAATGAGCCCCTAATT
>CAJDSM010044505.1:299-17175 GCA_903981925.1 Ostrea lurida
ATGTATGTCTCCCAACTTAATCGATACGTAAGAGCTTGTTCTGCGTATGATCAGTTTTTGAATCGATGCAAGTTACTTACAGACAAGTTGTTGTTGCAGGGGTTTCGACAGTCACGTTTAAAGGCAGCATATAACAACTAATTTACCAATATGACCTATCATTGAGTCAAATGCTGTCTGATGTGTTTCATAGCCATTGTTAAGCCGTTTTTCACACACTGATTTGACTACGGACTGTTCCGTTTACCTGATCAAGACTATGGGCTCATGGCGGGGGTGATCGGGCAATAGGGGATGCTTACTCCTCCTAGGCAATTGTTGCCACCTCTAGTGTGTCCAGGGGTCCGTGATTGCCCAACTCTTGTTTTTGTATTATATTTAGGACTTACGAGATTGATCACTATTCGTTATCTTTGTCTTTACATACCTGTTATATATATCACTTTCTTAAAACGATGATGAAAGTTAATTTCAGACACATTTTATAGAGAGAAAAATTAGTGGGCCCATTTATATATGCAATCGTACCTTGTTCTTTAGTATGTAGCATTTTTGGGACAATTGTAAATTTCATGTCTCTTGTGCCCCTGGGACCTTAAAGACAGGACAAAAACTGCCAGAAAGCTACCAATTTTCAAAATCTTCATGTATACAACTGCACTTGTTTAAGAAAAAGTAAATGCTTATTGATGTAGAGCAGGAAGGCCTCTATTAAAATTGTAAATGTGGTGGATCCCGGGGTTGGGGTTCTGACCTCAGGGTGGGACCAAACTTGCTACACACTGTTATTATGTAAAACATTTGAAAGGCATCTTCTTTAATACTATTGATATAAATTTGAAAGTAAATATATATTTGTAATGAGTGTGGAACCTTTTACCATAATTGTAAATTTCATGATCCTCCGTAGCGGCTATCTCCAGCAATGCTATACGGTTCACGGCGAGATAATTTTGACTTGGCGCCGCGTAACCTCTAGCATTTATTGTAAAAATTCTCGCCGCTGAAGAAGCCAATTTTGGTATGGGTTGTATAAAGAACATTCAAAGCTTTATCCTTAACAAATGTTTATCACCACTCAAATAATCAGTATTCATTAAAACACGCACCTTTAAAACATAGCTATTATGCCACACTAAGGATTCATCCATAATTTTAAAATCAAATGATTGAGGTGAAGGTCATTTACTAAAATTTCGGAATGGAATGAAGGTATTTTGACAAAACGAAATTGATTCTGCCCGTACTATACATATACATGTCCACATGATACGTAATTTCATGGGTGTAGGAAAAGTGTAAATTATAATCTAAAAAAGAACTTCAG
Source organism: Ostrea lurida (assembly GCA_903981925.1). Classification (NCBI taxonomy): domain Eukaryota; kingdom Metazoa; phylum Mollusca; class Bivalvia; order Ostreida; family Ostreidae; genus Ostrea; species Ostrea lurida. The sequence goes on from CAJDSM010044505.1 coordinate 1,627, forward strand.
GTTTGTATGTAAGTTAAAGTGTCATACTGGTTTATTCCTTTTTAAAACGAACTGATAATGCAATATATTCGTTTGTTTTTTTTAAACGATCTGAAAAATATTTATGACGTGAAGTAAAAACAAATTCAGGTTAACTACATGTATTTAAACGATGATGTATTTGATTACTGAACACTGATACATACGGATTAAGTTTGTAATTGACTGCTTTATCATCTGAAAATGTGTACATGTAAGTGCCTGAAAATCACTTGTGTACTATTATTTTCACTCAAAATATGTTCCGACCAAAATTCAGTCGGAAATACCTCGTTAGAAAATGGGGTTCGGATGTTAGAGTCCGAGGTATTTAAGGTACGTTAACCGAGGCTCTAATTTGTTGGATTAGGGGTAGGGCCAAATTAAACTAAAACTTGGTGCAGCTCAACCTTCAAAGGGGAGATAATTAGGAAATGCAAAAATAGGATGTGACATTTAAAAATTTTCTCAAGAACAACTGTTTCAAAAAAGCTGAATTTTGTATGAAAGCTTCCTGATATAGTAGAAATTCAAATTTTTTCAACTCATGACAACTCGGAATATGATGGGGCCAAAATTGGGAATCAAATTAAAGGGAAAATCCTCAAAAACCTTCTCCTAAAAATCCATAATAATTGCTGATATGAAGTAGATTCAAGTTTATTCAGACCATGAACCATGGATGTAAGGTGGACCCACAATAATGCCCTAAAGTTTGATATAGGCTTATATCATGATTATATTATAAATCATCCTTTAATATGAATAAGATTCAAGTTTATTCCTATGAAGATTCAGACTTTCTTAAAGGGGAGGGGATAAACACAAAATGCAAAATTACGGCGGATCATTTACAAAAAAAGGATTGGGTCAGAAAAGCTAAATTCAATACATGAAACGTTCTGACATACTGAAGTTTATACAAGTCATGACCCCTGGGGGTAGTGTGGGGTCACAATAGGGGATTAAAGTTTAGCATGCAAAAATATATGGAATATCTTTTAAAAACTTATATTTTCTTGTTTCTAATTGTGTTTTAAAAGAAGGGCCCTTTTTCAGATGGTTTAATGTTTTGAAAATTATTGAGATCTCCACGCGCAAACCATAGAAATCCTTATTCATTGTGTTAAGACAAATTCTTTGACACATATGTGGAGGGCCCCAAGGGTCATGACTGACTCCACCCATTTAATGATGGTTTCATATATTGTTAACTGTTGCGATCCCCACTCTCGAACCATATGTTTTCTTGATCCTTGTGTTTATTGGGGGCCCCTGGGATCATCAATAATCCGAACCTTTTGAAAATGGTCTGATATTTTGAAAATTTTAAACAAAGCTAACTTTTAACAAAAAAATTGATGTTGTAGGCTTAAAACGAATCTCGCTTAAAATCATCGTTTCGCAAATACTACGGTCGCTGTAATTATCACTAAGTCATATGTTGACTGATTTGTTTCATACCCTTTGTTAGACTATCATTTTCGAACTAGATCGTGACCGGTCAGCAGAGAAAGCTTACTTCTCCATGCCACCTGATCCTGCCATCTCTTTCTTCGAAGATCCGTGTTACCATACACTAGATATTCTATGTGTTTTTAGGGACTATGATTACGTTTAATACATTGTTACTTCGCCATTTTATTTTTAAAAGCGTGGAAAATCCAATTTCTATTTAGCAATGTCTTCTTCAAAATAGTTAAAAGCCCCATGGAAAATGTAAAAAGAAGGGATATTGAATTCAATTAAATATGATAAGTTTAATTATACTTGGCACCAGCAGTATAGGAAAGGTGTTATCAACTGAACAATCATTTTATCTATACCTTTGAAAGATTGCAAGAGCTAAACAAGAAGATCCTAAATTTAGATATGATCAGCTCGTATTTTTATTTGCCAATGAGTTAATTACACTAAATGCAGTTTATTTCTCTTGTTTCAGGCAAAATCCAAACAACACTTCTCCATCATGTCGGAAACAAGTTGATGCCATTGAACAAAAGAATTGATGCAGCTAAAGAAATGTGGAGGTTGATATCAGTTATCTAGATTATGGAAACAACCTTCTCAGCTCAGTGGCGCCAAAAGAAAGCGAAGGATTATAGAGAAACTCTTTACAGTCTTGAATATTAGACTGTGAAGGTCTTAATTTAGGGGATGAAGGTAGAAGGGACACGACTATGAAGTCGCCCTTCCAGTCAATAGAACCATTTCTGGATACCGCGACATGAATTCTGCAGTGGATAGAAATTGCAATAACCGTGTCTCAGAAAAGCCACGATCAGCAAAATGGGGCAGGATTTATTCTGTGCTGAATAATTTGTACACTATAGAATCGATCTTCAAGTTTGAGCAAGAAGTTCATCCAATATATCCTGATCTCTGCTTCTCCTTTGTCGAATGTCCGTGTTGCCCTACATTCGACACTGTATATTTGTTTTTTAATCTCTCAAAAGCCATATTAATTGCTAATTGACTATGGACTGTTTCCGTTTTCCTGATCAAGATTATGGGCTCACGGCGGGTGTAACCGGTCAACAGGGATGCTTACTCCTCCTAGGGACCTGATCTCACCTCCGGTGTGTTCAGGAACCGTGTTGCCCAACTCTTGTTCACAATAGGGATCAACAGTTTTCCATTTTCCATGTAGATTGAAGGGGCAATTTTCTTCCCCAGAATATAAATAATACGGTACCAATTTTTATGCACCAGATGCACATTTCGACAAATTATGCTGTCGTCTAGTTGATGCTCAAACCAAAATGTTGGAAATCCGAACATGAAAGTAGAACTTTTATAAAAAGTGATCAATTGTAGTGCCAAAAGATTGGGGCCAAAAACTTCGAAGGATCAGAAGCTATGCTGAGGGAGATAATCCTTATTTTGATATGAATTTCTAATTTACACACTGCATTAAAACATATCCGTATTTTCAAGCTAGTAACATAGTACATAGCAACTAATGGGCCAATTAGTTCAAACTTATTACAAATCATCTTTTAAGATGAATGGGATTCAAAGGTTATTCAAAGAGATTCCTTCAAAGAGAGAAATTAACACATAATACAAAATAGGGGTGGTATTATAAAAAAAAGAAGCACTGAGCCGGAAAAGCTGAAATTCAATATATGAATGCTTCCTGACATAGCGGAAATTTACACAAATCTGACCCCATGGCAAGCCTTTTCGCTTCACTTTCCGACGCAAAGTTTTACTAAAAATATGTAGGGAATATCTGTAACACTTATATTTCCTTGTTCCTAATTGTGTTTTAAAAGACAAGATCATTGCCAATATGTGAGGGCCCTTGGGTCTATGACTGCCCCCCTCCCCACCTTTTAAAGACAAATAGGCGAAGAGTACATCGTGTTAAACGTAATAATCCCAAAAACATATACAAATCGATAGTGTTGGCAACACGGACCTCGACCAAACGGAAGGTTAGGATCATGGTGCCATGGAGGAGTAAGCACCTCTGCTGACCGCACACCCGCGCGTGAGCCTATAGTCGAAACAAAGTAAACGGATTATCTTAGTCAAATCTAGTTATGAAAATGACAGTCTAACAAAGGGTATGAAACAAATCAGTCAACATAGTGATTTAGTGATAATTGTAATCGCAAACAAGGTCATTATTAGCGACCGTAAAATTGCGAAATGGTTGTCCTTTAAAGGGGATCATAGTTAAAGGGAACATCTTCAAAAATTATTCTCAAAAACCATAATGATTGCTGATATGAAGTAGATTCAAGTTCGTTCAGACCGTGACCCATGAAATGCAGGATGTGCCACAATAACGGGCCAATTTGATATAGGCTTACATTTGGAATATCTTAAAAATCTGCTCAAGAACCATTGGACCAAGAGAGTAGATATTTACCTGAAGCTTCCTGATATTGGTAGATTCAAGATTATTCAAGATCATGTCCCCTAGTGGTATATGGTAAGGCGTGGGACCACAATAGGAAACTTTTTCATGTAGATTAAAGGGGCATTTTTTTCTCCAGAAGCATGGACCAATATGTATTCAAACTTATTACAATCATTCTTTTAAGACGAATCTCGTTAAAGTCAACATTTCGCAAATTCTACGGTCGCATAATGACCTTGTTTGCCATTACAAGATTATCACTAAGTTCATATGTTGAATGATTTGTTTCATACCCTTTGTTAGACTGTCATGTTTCCTACTAGATTTGACTACGGGTAATCCCGTTACTTTATTCGACTAAGGGATCGCGGCGGGGTGTGACCGGTCAGCAGAGGGCTGTACTCCCCATGGCACTGATCTTACCTTCGCTTTTGTCGGAGGGTCCGTGTTGCCCTGCACTCGATTTTGTATTATGTTTTTGGATTATATTAGGCGTTTGACACAATGTTAACTTCGCCTTTTTGTAATATATAATGGCGAAGTAACAAAGTATGAAACGTAATCATGGTCCAAAAAAACATACAAAATCGAGTGTAGGGCAACACGGACCTTCGACGCGAAGCGAAGGCAGGATCAGGTGCCATGGAGGAGTAAGCATCTCTCGCTGACCGGTCACACCGCCGTGAGCCTGAGTCGAAACAAAGTAAACAGGGTTACCCAAGGTATTCAAGTTTATTCAAATGAAGATCCAGACCACCGTCAAAGGGAGAAATAAACACAAAATACAAAAATAGGGTTGTATTTATAAAAAAAAAAGTAGAAGTAAAGAGACAGAAAAGCTAAATTTCAATATATGAATGCTTCCTGACATAGTGAAAACTTAAGATTACACAAACTATAATCCATGGGGGCAGGGTGGGGCCACAATAAGGCGAGCCTTTTCGCTCAGTTTCCGAGCAAAGTTTTACATAATATGTATAGTGAATATATTTTAAAAACTTATATTTCCTTGTTCCTAATTGTGTTTTAAAAGACAAGATCATTGCCACATATGTGGAGGTCCTTAGGGGTCATGAATGCCCCTCCTTCCACCTTTTAAAGATGGTTTACTATTTTGAAAACTATTATGGTTCCCACACGCAAACCATATAATTCCTTATTTCTCGTGTTGAAACAAATGTGGACTGAAGATAAATAATCTGTCGAAATGCGCATCTGGTGCATCAAAATTGGTACCATATATCATATATATTATGTGGAGGGCCCCTTAGGTCCTGACTGACTCCACACTGATAAAATGGTTTAATACCTTGTTAACTGTTGATATCCCTACCCTTAAACCATATGTTTGCTTGATCCTTGTGTTGAGAAAAGTAAATTGACATATTAATTATTATGTCATATACATGTATGGAAGGCCCCTGAAGTCATCACTGACCCGGACCTTCTGAAAATGGTCTGATATTTTGAAAACTATTGAGATTCCCACCTTCTATCCATATATTTTCCTTTTCATTGTACCACGGCAATTCTAAGATAATATGATACAAGAGCCCCAGAGGCTTTGCCTGACCCCAACCTTTCATATGTGGTTCTCTGTCTTTATTTTTCGTATTGATGAACATTCATTTATGTATATTGAATGATGGCAAAGGTCAACTTTAGTCCATACCTTTGAATGATTACACTTTGTAAATCCCAAAATTCTACTCTTCTCTATGAAGCAATGTGTTCATGTTAACGATGTGGCCCATGGACCTCTTGTATTGAAATGTTTTCTTCAAGGTAAAAAAAACCCGATGCGGCTTCCATTTATTTGTGAATTAGTTCGTAGATTTATTCTACATTTAATCATATGTGCATGTTGGCATGATAGTTGTATGCTTTGTATTTCAACTTGTAAGGTTTCATTTGTGTATGTTATTTCAGATGATTCAGATGATTCAGACGTTGATGATCATATATTCGAATTCCCTGATGGCCAGAAAGTTAGAAAACAAACCAGCAAAACACCTACGCCAAAGTTTCCATGTAGGTCTACTTTTCTTGGCATTGAAACGGGGGACACCAACCCCATATTTACATTACCTAAACCTGTAAATCAAGGTAAATGTTGTAGTGATAGGGGCATCAGTTTTAGTATTCATAATACAGGCAGAATACATACCATTTTAGGACAAAGCAAACTACATTTCAAAATAAATAGAGGTCATTTGTGTATACCGCAAACCGATTTTGTTTTGCCATCGTTCACATTCAATTACACTATAAATACCAAAGGCCTGGTTTTACCGAGTTAGTTTGAAATTTGATAAAGGCAACATTATTTTGGACATTGTCTTTTGGAAAATGAGAAAATCTTGAAATGAGAGCCTTAATGACTTCGTCAACCAACATCTTAATTTTCATTACATGTATCTCCGCGGTAGATACTCTCACTCCAAAGTTGTGCTAATCTTGAAATCACACGAATTTTCTAAATTTGACTGCATCAAAACGTACGATTTATCCACACTTTATGTAACGATTCCTCACGATCAATTAAAATCTAAGCTTTTTCAGATTATAGATAGTTGCTTTTAAAACAAAAATGGCTCCCGAAAATACGAATTTCTATTCGTTGAGAAACAAGACACATATTTTGTTAAAAACCATTGATTGCCAACATAAGTACTCTGAAGTAGATAATAAGAACATGCTTGGGCTTCTAATAGAAAATATTTATGTAGTCTTCGGAAACCAGATCTTCCAACAATCCGTTGGTATCCCTATTGGCACTGATTGTGTCCCCTTATTGTCAGACTTATTTTTATATTCATATGAAGCAGAATTTGTACAGAAACTGTTACTTGATAAAAACAAAAAAAACAAAAATACCGTGTCCTTCAACCTTACATATAGGTATGTAGATGATGTACTATCAATTGACGATCATAGTTTTCACAATTATGTCCATTTGATATATCCCGACGAACTCGAGATAAAGGACACCAAAGAATCTGATAGATCTGCTCCATATTTGGATATTTTACTTAACATTGACTCTAATGGCAGACTGACAACTACATTATATGATAACCGTGATGACTTTAACTTTGCAATCATCTAATTTCCCTTTCTATGTAGTAATAAACTACTACCACCTGTTTATGATGTGTATATCTCGCAATTACTTCGATATGCTAGAGTATGCTATGCCTATGCAGATTATTTTTAATGGGAGGCCAACTACTAACAACAAATACTAGTTGAAGTTGCAGGGTTATAACGAATCTAGTTTAAAGTCATCATTTCGCAAATTCTACGGTCGCTATAATGACCTTGTTTGTGATTAAAAAGTATCACTAAGTCATATGTTGATTGGTTTGTTCCATACCCTTTGTTAGACTGTCATTTTCCTACTAGATTGTACTACGGGTAATCCCGTTCACTTTATTTCGACTACGGGCTCAAGAGGGAAAGGCCCGAGAAGGTTGCGATTGACCATTGAACACAACCAAACTTCCGCAGAGTTGGTTTACACGCAAATCCTTAGTTGAGCCTCGACGGGGAGTTTGTTGACACAACGTTGTCGTTATTTTTAACGCGTCCAGAACAAAAAAATAATTTATTTTTCTCGATACAAATTTTTGTTGCAACTATTCTGGAATAGTATGATAATAAAAATTTTGGAACAAAATTAAAAAGAAGTAACTTCACTAAACTTAAGGTAATGAATATAGTTTTGTAGATCTATTATTGTGAAGCTTTTTTGAAGATTCTTACTAACCACGCTTCTAAACAAATTCAATCAAGTACTTGTATTAATTCTTGGTTACTACATTCACGATTTCCAACGCCCTTTGACAGAAAGAAAACCATCTCGTGCATAAATCGTTATACCAAAACCACGCCTGTTGTCTTTAATTCACACCACGTGATAGCTGTTTAGATTGTATCATGAGTAAGGACAGCCCTATTATGTTAATAAAAACCAATCAGAAAGCTCCATCATTTTGGATTGAAAAAAAAAAATAAATACTCGGAGATCATCGCGTCAAAAGCCGCGTTTTTTGTAGGTTGAGCATGTAATACGATTTTAGGCTTCGATGGGAAATTAACACTTAAAAATATTATATTTATACAGGATTTACATTTGTTTACATAAGCTTCAGCTCCATACTGTTGTTGTCCGACGTGCCTATCATGGCCAGAAAAACATCAATAGGCACCTGAGTGTGAATTGTTGTTTTTTACCCCCCCCCCCTTCTCAAAAAATTCTGAAAAAATAAATATAGAAACGAGAAATTATCTAGAACATGTGATTTCCCCGGCCGATTCACTTTCCATAAGTCGACTGCCATAGCTAGTTTCTACTTTTTAGCCACTTTTAAAATGACCATATTGTGGGATACTAATATACAGTAAAATACCTCTATCTTGAATAGTTGGAGGGATTTCGACAAAAACTTTCGACGATAATCCGGGGTTCGAGATATCCAAATTTCGATCTTCAACATTTTTGACGGAGGATAGTTTGATTGAAATCGGCTGCGTTGTTAGGTCGTAATTGGCGGCGGACTTAAGAAAGTGCACTTGAGTACCAACTGTTTAAAATAAATTTTTGCACCCGGTCGTGCCTGGAAAAGGCCGACCGTGGACTTACTTGTTGAACACATTACATTCGTTTCTACAGCAGAAGCGGCAGTGAATGCGTGACTGAGTAGGCAGGTTATGGGTAAGCAGACCGGGAAATTAACTGCACTTCGAGAATAAACCAGGATAAAATAGGCATGGGACTTGAAATACTTCGACATAAGCGAGTATTCGAGATATCGTGTTCAGATATCAGAGTTTTATAAATCATTTATATAGGAAAACGGCCGGGACCGGCCGTCGACTTCGACATAGGCGGGTTTCGAAGATAAACCATGTTCGAGATACAGGTATTTACTGTAACATATAAGATGGGTTATTAGAAGGTCTCCTTTACCATAATAACTGGATAAAACCCAGGGAGTTTCCAGTGGGTGATTACCAATAAAATCCACCATTGGCCAAACAACATAGGTTACAAATGTATCGAATTGTTACTGTGTCCCAAAACCTTTGGGTTCTTTAGTGATTCAACTAAACAAGGCCTATCCAGAGTCCCAACATCTTAAATGTTGTCTGACTCCTAATCGGGGACAACCCAAAAACAAAATAAACGTGTGACAACAAAAAACAAAATAAACGTGTCATTGATGGAAATATTTCCATCATTGCATCAAACATTCAAACATCAAATCAACAAAAACAACAACCCCACTATGTGTACCACACGGGTATTCACACGGGGTTTAATCTGCAGGCAGGGATCTTCGTGCCCAAAATGTGGAGGTCAACAATAACTCCCAAGTCATTGTACCAGCGAGACCAAGTCTTGCCCAGCTTATAGAAAGGTGCCTATATTACAAGGTTCACTTCTTAATATGACTATCTTGCACATGAAGGGCAAACTTCTTTATCAGATTGCCTTAACACGATCAATAGATTTAACAAACAGAGAAATCCTACAAAACCAGCCCTTACTCAGGCTTCTTAGCATTAGCCTCAAACAATGTCACAGTTCCAATTGAGTAACTTGTTTACGTAAAGTCATCCAACTCGTTGGAAGTGCGTCCTTTCGGAGCATCAAGCCAGTCAAGGGCTTTAGTAGCCGCAGACAAAATTGCGCTCGGAGAACTACAAAAATCTATTTGGAGCCAATGAAAGCTCCCCTCCCACCCCCACTTCCACAAAAGCCGCTAACCCAGGGATCCCAAGCAACAAAAATCAAAATCCGACAAAACCCCAAAAATACAAAACACACACACACCAACACACAAAAATGAAACAATGATCATAAACCCCCACTAAACATAACAAACCCCAGCAAACAAGAAAGCTTTTCGTGTCCCCCTGACACACAGGATGATTACAATCAATCCCCTGGCCGGAAACAGGTCATTTTGTCTGGTTTCGGGAATACTTCGGAGATATGTTTGCCTCTTTTACTGAGATTCACAGCTAAATAGACCATGGTCTCCAACTCTTTAAAAATCAAACAAAATCATTTTCTCAGCTCATGTAGCCAGTTCAAGCATCTAGTTCGAGACAAATCGTCTTTCAGTTATGTATACAGGAGAGTGGCTTGGCCACCCACAAATCAAAACACAGAGCGTATGCAACGCCATCACAGACAGACGTCATGAGACATTTGGCAGTGGGCTCCTTTACATACGTGATATATCTAACAACTTGCCTACACCAAATACACATCAACGATACTTTAGTCTGGTTGAAGTTACACAGGTTCTATTAACATCCTAAACATGACGTGCCACCACCCCAACTGTTCATCATATAACCTGCCAACTTGTTCAACTCACTGTTGTTTCTACAAACACTTATCTATCTTGGAGCATTCAACTTCACCACCCAATATATAAAGGAGGACCAGACGGAGAAAGCAGGAAAAATTTGTAGTCCAGTGTGTAGATGATTCAAAACTTAGGTTATACTCACGATGGATCTCCTTCAGGATTGACCCCATCATACTGGTAACTCCACTGCTTGGGATGTAACCATTGTACCAAGCGCCTTATTCCGGCATATCTGACTGGACTGTCTTAGAAGATCCCATGCGGGTCAGTACATTTCCAACAATCACCCATCTTCTCAGTCACACCCTACAAGGAAAACCAAAACCCTCCCCAAGTCTTGGATTTAAATCAAATTTGCTAACTTACTTATACCATCCAAGTTTAAGAACACTATAGCAAGATTACACATTCGACAAATTATTTGGGGACAAATTTGAAGCAAACAATTCATCAGGGAGTCTACCAAATCCATACCTAGAGACATTCGGTAAAACAACACTAGCCCTACCAACCTTCATGAATGACAAGATTGCAGCTAGGCCAGGAAAGATAGCAAGGAACGCCTTCAAAAATTCCAACTGGGCCAAATCTCCAATAAGAATACGAACAAAACATGCAAACACACTAAACATTGTCATGACTGCAGGAACAACAAACTCGTTGGCAAACTTTTCTTCAACACTGAAACCTACGGCACAAACTTTGTCTCTGTTAGGTAAAAACACCAACACCACCATACCTAAATTAAATGCATATTAGTTTACAAGACAAGGTAGATAATTTGCCCAAAACATTTCAAATTAGGGTGGTTCAGATACAGATCTTGAATCTAGCACATTTACACTAGTCAGGAACCGCATTTAGACCACAAACTTCAAAGACACAGTGCCAACAGAGGAGCACCTTACACGAACTCCAAACAAACACATCATGCATTACCAAACAAACACTGCACAGGAGGAGACAAATTACATTTACTCCATGCTAAAATACCTCTCTCCAACTTTTTACAAACATCATACTCCCACTTTTACAATCAGCTTTTTACGGACAACCATTCTCCTACATCGTGGAGCAAACGCTTACCGTCATTTGCCAATTCCCAAAACCAAACAAAGGGCATCACCCACAAAGCCTGATTCCTGCAGACCAATATCACTCGCATCTCACCCTACTAAACCTTCGAAAAAAAATGCTCAAAATCAGATTTGGAATGATAAATTCTGGACAAGGAAGGCAATCTGGACCCTGCGCAGAGTAGATTTCTCCCGGACGCAGACACAATAGACAATCTTACTCCAACTGAGTGAAAAACCAAAGTCCTGACAGGAATGACAAACTACAAATACACAGAGGCAGTTTTCATCGAGCATCTCCAAATTTATTGATTTGTCTGGCATGACGGACTTATCTAAAAGTTCCGTAATCAATTCCACACACTGGTACATTGCCTCTGTTGCTTACATAGTCCTTCACCACAGGCAGGTAAGATGCAGGTCCATGGGTCAATCAAGGCAGTGTCGTTACTCTACAAACCGTTGCACAACGGCAAACCACACACACACACATTTGGTTCAATTGTCTTTTTTTTATTTTTGCTTGTCGCATTACTTAGAAGTTTGCCCCCCCCCTCCCCTCTTCAAAGACAGTCCTACGCCTATGAAAATTATTTACGTCTCACTTGAAAGGTCATGTCTGTAATATGTTCAAACATCAAACCGTCGCCTACTTGAATGATCGGCAGTGGTGGATTTAGCTTTTCGCCACCTAAAAGTTATCATTAGTTAGACTTTTTTTTAAAAATAAACGAATTGAATTATTACTGCTTTTATTTGGAGAATTTATATTTTATTATTATGATAAGCGTGATGACTTTAACTTTGCAATCGTCAACTTTCCTTTTCTATGTAGTAATACCACTATCACCTGCTTAAGGTGTGTATATCTCCCAGTTGATTCGATACGCAAGAGCATGCTATGCGTATGCGGATTTTTAAAGCAGGCCAACTACTAACAAAAATTAATTGTTGCAGGTTATAACGAATCTCGTTTAAAGTCATCATTTCGCAAATTCTACGGTCGCTATAATGACCTTGTTTGCGATTACAAAGTATCACTAAGTCATATGTTGACTGATTTTTCATACCCTTTTAGACTGTCATTTTCCTACTAGATTGACTACGGGTAATCCCGTTTACTTTATTTCGACTAAGGGCTCACGGCGGGTGTGACCGGTCAGCAGAGGATGCTTACTCCTCCATGGCACCTGATCCTACCTTCGCTTTTGTCGGAAGTCCGTGTTGCCCTTACACTCGATTTTGTATATGTTTTTGGATTATGATTACGTTTGACACAATGTAACTTCGCCTTTTGTATATCGTATCTCGGATCAATAACACGCGGCTTTCCGACACTGGTTCTAATTTATGTTTTTTGTAGATTGACAATTTCTCCAAAAATACGCCCAAAACGATGAAGATCTCTTTGTCTTGTTAAACTTCAGGTGGGACCTACATTGAAAATATAATGAGAACAGATGTCCGGTGAACAGTGAATAAATACGGTGTGCTCCAAATTCGGACCTTGTTAATTTAGTAATATAGATTAACTTCCAAGGCTGGAATATATATTTCCATATGTACATGTATCTGTAAATGAAGCATGCGTCCAGATTTCATCATTTTGATGATTACCTTTGACAAATTTAAATTCAAAAATTAGTCTACGAGCTCAGGGGGGGTCAATCGGTACCACCTGAGCTACTAATTTTTGTGAGTATTTTCAAAGATACTACTCCGTAGATTTAAAAAATGTATGATAACACTGGTCAGGGGCGGTGCACAGCTTTCTATTGTTATCACATTACCTTCTTACGCGCCAATGTGGTTATCATTTGAGGGATCTCCAGGCTTGATCATATTTAGAAATGTGATTAGGTGTTACCTATAAACTACGCTTTGCTTATAGAATGTCAAAAGTAGTATATTAAACCTTAAATAATTGTGAAATATATTGATTCTTGCGGAGTCAGTTTGAAAATATAAAATAAGCATAATATACCAGTCAGATGGAGGCACAAGCTAGACTAAAGGGAGATTTTTGAGGGTTTAGGCTGATTAGACTATATGAATCTGCTTGCTATTGTGAGGAAACACTTTCAAAGCTTGGTTGATCTTCTGCTTTAAATCAAGGAGTTCTGTGACACAAGGGTATATGTGTGTTATTTGTGAACAACATACAAAAGAAGTGTCGATGCACAAATGTGTCCTGGAACCGGTGTCCGGGTAGGCATAGTAGTTATACACTTACTTTCTCACTGCTGCGATTCCGGAGTTTCGATCCTCGTGACTGCAGTGGTTGTATGTGGCAGGGTATTGGTGTCGCACGTGGGGTTTCCAGGATCTATGAACTTTCCAAAGGAGGCAACTTAGTGTTGTCAACTTGCAATAAATTCCCCTTGCAAACAAAAACTTAGAAGAAAGTGAGGGGGGGGGGGACCAGAATTAGGTGTACTTACAGATTCCAGTCTGAATTCTGGAGCTATTAGTTTATGACCAAACTCAGGACATGGTTCCAATACAATAAATGTTGGGCCATTGAATTCCTGATTATTAAATTGAGGTGAAAACAAGGACGTAGAAATAGTATTCTTTCAATACATGAAACGATTTTTTGATTAATCCTTTTGAGGAACACTGACTTTTGTATTCCTGAAGGGAGAGAGATGAGAAATACGGTGGCTGGACCGGGAATCGAACCTGCATACAGCGGTGCTCTGACCACTGAGTTATCAGACCGGATTCCCATAGCCGTACTTACTACATTTTATACAGTGTTTTCAACAGAGTCTGGTGCACTTGTACGAAGTTGTCGAGAGATCTCAAGAATGCACACGCACAAGGGAGAATCGCTTACACACATTCAAGACGTGAGTGAGGATTCACCAGCAAAAAAGAGGCTGTGAAATTTGCAAATTGGCAGATCAGTTATTGTGAAACTGGACAGATGATTTTTGATTGAAAAAAGTTGCAATTGTATCTTAACTCCGAATCGGGGGGGGGCCCATCAGTGCAGCATCCCTGACCGCATTCATGACATGGTAATGTCTTTGACTTTACGGAATCAAGTCAATGAAAGAAGTAACAAGGATGGGATTGGCACGGACTACAGGTACAGACATTTGCAGCTGGTCAGAGGACAAAGCAATGGCTTAATTCCTTGGTCGAGGGAGAAACAAAATTGGCGCCTGAATCAAGTGTTTGAGACAGAAGTGTTGAAAACCTGAACATCCATTCACACAATCTTCTTTGTCATCTGTAATAGCAACCGCTACCAGTTTTTCAAGCTATGATGTGAAGTACCCTGATCTGGAGTGTGCTTGATGGATATGAGCTCAAATGACAATAGACCGCGTTGTGAGAAGCTAAGTTGTTAGCGTCGGATTTCGCTTATGCACAAATCCGGGGGTCGTGAGTTTGAGCCCCGCTTGTGCCAACTAAGACGTGAAAATATATTAGTTATCTCTTCGGCCAATGCTCGCATTTTGAAGCATATGGGTCTTTTGGACAGACCTTATAAACGGGACGACTTCACCTACAAACTAGTTGATTGTTCTCAATATGAGTTAAACATTATCGATGTCGTAAAATCAAGCCAAATAATCAATCAACATGGAACATATATGTGTTTCTATCTTAACCTCACCTAACATAATAGTGCTATCAACTGCACCCAATTTACCGATGGAGTGGAAACGGCATTTGCACGCCAGGTTTAATGGGATTATTGGCAAATTTACTTTTTCTCGGGTCGTTGTTTTGCTCAATCTTCCAAGGATGCTGAGCATACATTGGCTTGTGATTCTAGCGCGGCTGTTTTTTTTTTTTTGCAGGAAAAGGAAATATTGGCTAGAAGTTTGGAATATGCCAGATGTGGTGGTAATATTTTAACAGATGATGATGAATTAGCATGTAAAAATAATTGAATACTAGTGAATATAAGTTCAGTGATTGATATGATTGGTATTGTTTTATCTGCTTTGCATCACAGTTGTCCTTTTCACTTCTGAACAATTTAATATTGGTTGTTCAAAGAAGAACAAATCTTATATAAAAATGGCGAAGTAACAAAGTATTAAACGTAATCATAGTCCAAAAAAAAACCACAATACAAAATCGAGTGTTTGGGCAACACGGGACCTTCGACAAAAGCGAGCAGGATCAGGTGTGCCTGGAGGAGTAAGCAATTCTCGCTGACCGCGTTCACACCCGCCGT
>CAJDSM010044514.1:7353-19788 GCA_903981925.1 Ostrea lurida
TGGATTTTGTTGTTTTTCAGTTTGAGAAGAATGGCGTGGTCCACTCCGGTGTTCAGGCAGATTGTGAAGGATCCTGTTTCTGTCTCTCTCTACTCGGGTAAATATTACTGCACTTATCCCGGCTACCTGCCCCGCCGAAACCTATTCGTTTCACCTCAGCAGGCCTCCCCAGTATCCAAGGGGTACCTCTTAAGCCTTCCCGTTATTATCGTATACCATAGCGCATCAGCGGGAATAACCCTGTGTTACTGAATCGCGTCACCTCACTTAAGCAATGTCAACTAACAATACACCATGACAAACTTATAAAAATATCCTCGCTGATCTCAATCCGTTACGGGCTATCTTACATGCCTTGCATAAAATCTGCGTTTCTCCGGTCCATATCCCTCCCCATCTCGCCCTAGGCAAGCGCGGCCTCTTTCCCTGCCTACTGCTCCTCTCTTTCGTAACTGATCCCCATTCATCGAGTCTTCTGCCTGTAGCTTAGATTGCCCTCTCCGCCGTTCCATCCTTCACCGGCCGCCCAACTAATTCCGCCTCCCCGTCGCGCAGCCTCAGCGCCGCTCTCCCTACCTCATATCACTTTCCTTGTTACCTTTTACTAATGCCTCGCCCGCGCATTTTGTCCTGGGCCGTTATTCACGCCCGCCTCAGCATCTTCCTTGTGTCGACCCCTATACGCCTGAAACGTAACGCACGATTACATAACACACTACTAACCCATACCCATCATCTCCCCCTCTAATGTATATCCTTCTGTGGTCACTTACACGCCAAGTGTCCTTCCTGGATGTACTCATCACCAGTCCGGCGCTCTCCGGCCTCTCCCCCCTCGTTCCGATGTACCACCTGGCATACCTGTACTTCGGTGCCGTCCATTTTACGCGCTCTGTCTGATTCCCAACTCGCCTGTTGTTCCCTTGCACTTCCCCTCCCCCAAATAAACTTGTTGGCATGCCGTCCGCGCTGCGTCCACCGTCCGATCGTTTCCTGCCTCGCCCCTGTGGACCCTCGCCCCGTTCTGCCGGGAACATGACAAGCCCCTTAATGGCGTTATCCCTCAGTATATATGGTGTTCCACTGCTTGTGTGTTATTCGCTGCCCGCGGATCCCCTCCCCCCTCTTTTTACCCCATCAGGCCCCTTTTTCCTGCTTTCTCCTGTTCCCTTGCTCCCCCTCACGCGTATCGCCTCATATATGTGGGTGTCCTTATGCTCATGCCTCTGCCGTTCCCCTCCTCCGGTTGATATATTGTATTTTTTCTTTCACCTACTCTCACAGCTGTGATGCCCGCCCCGCACTTTGCCATTGCGAGCGCGATCTTGCATCAACCCTCCCGTGGCCCCGCGCCGATCTCTCTCACTGATCTTAACGTACCCACCCACACCCCTGTGCATGCTCCCATTTGTTGGCTTTTAGACACGTGCCCACCTGCATATTTGCTCTACGACGTGTTCCGCCTCATTCCGCTTATCCCCCCCCTGCCTTAGGACTTGTTTCCCGCTCACTTTTCTCCTTTTGTCGCTTCTAACCCAAATTCTTCCCCTACTTGTCCGTTTCTCCACGCACAACGCGCTCTCCTTCTCCAGCAGGCACCCAGCTCCTCCCTGCCGCTTTTCCCTGGGGCCCCCGCCACCCCTTCTCTCCGCCCCTCCCGGTATGTGCCCACCCACCCCCTGCCGCCCTCAACCCCTCCTTCTCCAATCTGATTTCCCTCCTCTTCGCATTGCTCCTTTGTTCCTCCGGTATTCCGCTGCGTGCTCCCTTGAGATCGATTCCCTCTCCCTCCCCCGTGCCAACCTAACTTGCCCCATCGATCTGCCGCCCAAGTTCCTGCGGTCCCCTCGCCGCTTCCCCTTGCACTCTGCGGCCTCTTCCCCCTTTGCCCCGCTCTCAATCTTTGCCCCTATCGCTTTATTGCCCCCCCCACCTTTGAACTAGTTCTCTTTTCACCGCCTCTGATTTTACTTTGCCTTCTCTTAACAACCCCCTCACGCCCATATTTTACCTCAACTAGTACTACCCCCTCCTTTCTCTTTCATCGTCCACATTCAAAGTTTTTCAGGACTCTACATCCATCCGTTCGGGGCTCTGCATACTTTCCCCTCCCCGCTGGACGTACCATTCCGTAAGAGCTTCCGCACGCCATCATTGATGTCTTCCCCCTCCTTTTCCCATAGGAAGTCCCACTCGGTCTGTCCCCCTGTCTTTTATTTTGCTTTCTTTCTTTTCTCCCCTCACTTGCCCCCTCGCTGTCCCTGTCCCGTCCCCCTCCAGTCTTTCTGTGCATTCTCATTCGTTCCTCCTACAGATGATCACGGCCCCTTTGATCCCGCCGTTCACGTTGCCTCCCCACTCCCGCGTCACCCCCCCCCTTCCGCCCCCCGCCATACTAACCCTCTTTTACGCTCTGTCACTTCGGCCCCCCCTCTTTTTTTTTTTTTGGCCTTCCCCTCCACCTGCGTCTTTATGTGCTTCGTGCTCTGGTCACTTCATGTTTTTCTGTGCTCCCCTCCCGTGCGCTTATTTCTTCGTCTCATGATACGCCTTTCTGTCTTTCATGTAGCCTCCCTCCCATGGCTTTTTCTATCGTCTCTGTCGCCTTTGTCTCTATTGAATGACCGTCTCCTCCCTGCGACTTTATTTTCTTCGTCTCTCACGCCTTCTGGTCATCTACATACTGTGACCTACTCCTCCCATCTGCGCATATTTTTTCTTCGTCCTTACCCTGACCTTCTGATCTCTTCATGTCCCCACCTCCTGCGCTTTTTTTGCTTACTGTCCTGTCAAGCCTTCTGTCTCTTTCTTAGATTGCACTAACCCCTCCCTCGCTTTAATTCTGCTCGTTCATCGCCTGTCTGTCTCTTATGTGCCTCCCCTCCGTGCGCTTTTTTACTTCCTCTCTCCGCCTTTGTCTCTTCGTGCTCCCCTCCCTGCGCTTTTTTCTTCGTCTCTGTCGCCTTCTGTCTCTTCTGATTGCCTCCCATCCATGCGCTTTTCTATCGTCTCTTCGCCTTCCGTCTCTTCTGTCTCTCCCATCCTGCGCATTTTTGACTTCGTCTTCCGCCTTACGTCTCTTGTGCGTTCACCTCCTGACGCTTTTTCTTCGTCTCTCCCGCCTCTGTCTCTTCCTGTGCCTCCCCTCAACTGCCGCCTTTTTTCTAGTCTCTCTAGTCGCCTTCTGTCCTTTACTGTGCCTCCCCTTCCTGCGCTTTTTTTCTTCGTTCATAGTCGCCTTCTGTTCTTCTGTGCTCCCCTTCCTGCTTTTTTTCTTCGTCTCTGTCCTTCCTGTCTCTTCTGTGCTCCTTACCTGCGCTATTTTTCTTCGTGATCATTCCGCATTCCGTCTCTTTGTGCCTCCCCTCCCTGCGCCCTTTTTCCTTCGTCTCCTGTCGCTTCTGTCTCTTCTTGGTGCCTCCCCTCCCTGCGCTTTTCTTCGTCTCTTCCGCCTTCCGTCTCTTCTGTGCCTCCTGCCGCTTTTTGCTTCGTCTCCTCCCGCTTTTTCCGTCATCCCTTCCCTCGCCTCCTCTCCCTCTTCTCCCTCTTGTCCCTCTCCCAACCTTCTACTTCCCTATTTTCCGGCGGGTCTCTCCTCTCTTTCCACCCCCCCCCCACCGCACCTCGATTCTCTGCTTGCTCGTCCGCTACTCCGCCTCCCCTCCCCCACTAGCCTGTCCCTACTGCCTTGGGGCTCTCTCCGTCTAACGTCCTTATCCTCACAATCTACCCGCCTCCCTCCTCTCACTATTTGCTTTCGTTGCTGCTTTACCCTGCCTTCTCCCTTTTTTCCCCGTCCTTATTAACTGCTCCGTCGTGCGTCGTATGTTCTGAGTTCCGTGCCTCGATGCCCTTTAGGCGGCGGCCTGGCGGCCCGCAACGTGTATCCCTCTACTCATGCCTGATCAGACACTACTCCCACTCAGCAAGAACTTTCCCTTCTCGCATAACACACTTGCATACAAAGGGCTCTCCGTTACGCGGTCAGAATGATCGACGCCCATGGCCGGTTTCAGCCTGTAGCCCTCCCATCTCACAGTCCTCAAGTCCCCCTAAGACCCACCACCCCCTCCCCCCCCCGCGTCCTCTTATCATTTTTCTACCTCCCACCAGTAGACGCTCCGACCTGATCCTCTCCCCCACACCTGTCGCCCCCCCCCCTTCCCCCCTCACCCCTCCCTCCTGCACTCCGCGTCCCTTCTAATCGCCTGCAGCAAGTGCACTGCTGTTGCCTACTTTGTCAAACTCACCCGTTCTTCTTCTTGTGCCTTCTGTCCGCACACCTTCGCCGGTCCCTCGTCCCGCCCCCCCTCGCCGCTCTCATCCCTACCCTGCCCGTTCCCGCGCTTCTTCTCCCCCCCCCCGGCGGCGGCGGCCCCCGCGCGCTCTCGGTCCTTGGCCGTGTCTGTGCTCTCCTGCTTTTATCTTTTGCCCGCCGCTTTGTCCGGCTTCTCAGACGTTCCCCGCCGGCTTGTCCCTAACCCGATCTTGCACCATCCTTCCCCTATGCCTGCTCATTCTGCCTTGTCCGCGTCTTGCGATCGGTGATTTCGTGTTGTGTTTCCTGTCACGTTGTATGTTTCGGCTGATTCTATCGGGCGTCTGCATGATTGCTTCTCCCTTCCTGTCCGCGTGTTAGAATTGGTTTGCGTTTTGTTAGTGCTTTTGTCCGCTTCGTTCTTTCGGCGCCCTTCGCCCCTGAACCGCAGTTGCTCTCCCCAGTTCCTCTCCTGGCCCCGCTGGCCTCGGCGCCGCTGCGGGGCTGGGTGCCCGTCCGCGGGGCCCCTGATGCCTCCTTCCCGCCGCCCCGGTCCGCGTCCCTCGTTCCGCGCCCTCCGCCTCCCTTGCTCTCCCGTCCGGTCCCCCTGGGACATTTCCTGCGCACGCCCCTCCCGCCCCCGCCTTCTTGCTTCTGTGGTCGCTCCTTCTTCCCTCTCTGCCCCCCAGATCCGCTTTCCCCGGCCGTGGTTTTCTGTCGCTTTTGCTCCGCCTCCGCCCGCCCTTCTCGCTCTCTCTTTGTTTTTTGTTTCCGCTCGGCGCCTCTTCCCCTTAGACATCTCCCTTTGTTTTGGTCGCTTTCCCGCGGTCGCCGCGTTCGCCAGGCTGCTTTGCCTGGCGCACCAGGCCCCACTCTGGCTCGCCTCCTCCCTCTCCGTCTTGCGTCACCTCCTCGCCGTGTCTTGCTCGCCTCCTCCCCTTCTCGTGTCTTGTGTCCCCTCCTCGCCCGAGTCTCTCGCCTCCTAACCCTCTCCGGTCTTGTCGTCCTCCTCGCCGTCCGTCTTGCCTCGCCTCCTCCTCTCCGGCCTTGTCGTCCCCTCCTCGCCCGCCGTCTCCTCGCCTCCCCCCTTCCGGCCTTGTCGTCCTCCTCGACGCCGTCTCCTCGCCTCCTCCCCCACTCTCCGGCCTTGTCGTCCCCCTCCTCGCCCGCCGTCTCCCTCGCCTCCTCCACTTCCGGTCTGTCGTCCCCATCCTCGACCGCCTCTGTTCGCCTCCTCCCCCTCTCCGGTCTTGACTCGTCCCCTCCTCGATCCCGTCCTGTCTGCTCGCCTCTCCCCAATCTCCGGTCTTGTCGTCCCCTCCTCGCGTCTCTGCCTCGCCCGCCGCTCTCCGGTCTGTAGTCCCTCCTGCCCGCCGTCTCCCCCGCCATCCTCCCTCCGGTTCTTGTCGTCCCATCCTCGCCACCGTCTGTCCGCCTCCTCCCCTTCCGGTCTTGTCGTCCCTCCTCGCCCGCCGTCTGTCTCGCCTCCTCCCCCCTGCTCGGTCTTGTCGTCCCCTCGCCCGCCGTCTCCCCTGCCTCCCTGCCCCCTCTCCGGTCTTGTCGTCCTCCTCGCCGCCCTCTGTATCCCTCCTCCCCTTACCGGTCTTGTCGTCCCCCTCCTCGCCCGCCGTCTGTCTCGCCTCCTCCCCCTCTCCGGTGTCGCCCTCCTCGCCCGCCGGCTCCCTCGCCTCCTCCCCTTCCGGTCTTGTCGTCCCCTCACTCGCCGCCGTCTCCCTCGCTACTCCCCCTCTCCGGTCTTGTCGTCCCTCCTCGCCCGCCGTCTCCCTCGCCTCCTCCCCCTCTCCGGTCTTGTCGCCCCCCCACCCCACCCTCGGCTGTGTTTCCGCTTCCCTCTCCGCCCACTCTGTGGTCGGGGGGTCGCCTTTTTTTTTTTTCCTTTCTTTTTTCTCCCTCTCCTTTCGGTCCCGCCTTGAACTT
Organism: Ostrea lurida; assembly: GCA_903981925.1. Taxonomy (NCBI): domain Eukaryota; kingdom Metazoa; phylum Mollusca; class Bivalvia; order Ostreida; family Ostreidae; genus Ostrea; species Ostrea lurida. Next base: position 13,550 of record CAJDSM010044514.1, read on the forward strand.
TGCCTCCCCCGGACCGCCGTGTACTCCCCTCCCTAGTTTGTGTGTCCTGCCACTGTGCCCTTCCGCTGTTCTGTCTGGGCTCCCCTCCCTTCCCGCCCCCTGCCTTTTGCCCCCCGCTTTTCCCCTCTTTCCCCCGTGTTTTCTCCCCCCCCTGCTTCGGACGCCGCCGGCCGCCCTCTTGGCATTTTGCCCTCGCCCCGCCCTTCCCCTCGCCCCCGCCGTTGTCCGCGCCTCTTCCCGGCGTTTTCTCCTGTTCCCCCTTTCGTTCCTTTTGCTCTCTCCCCGCCACGCTCTTTTCCCCTCCTTCCTCCAGTTCTTTGTGTCCCCGCTCTCTTTTCCCGCTCTCGTTTTTCCCCGTTCTGCCTTTCCGCCTCTGCTCTTTTCCTCGGCGCTTTTCCGCGCCCTTCCATGTTCGTCCTCCGTGCCCCTGGGTCCCTTGTTTTGTTTCGCTCCGCGCCCCCTTATCCGCCTGCCGCCCCGTTCTGCCCCTTTCGATCCACGGCTTTCCCCAGCTCTCAGGTGTGTTGTGCGGCCTTTGGAACTTTTTCAATCCCCTTTTTGGTCTGCGCCGGGTTTCGTATTTCCCCCGGTCACTCAGCATCAACATGACGCGTGTTTCCCTCGGCCCTCTCTCGGCTTGCTTTCTCCCTGCCCCTCTTGTGCCTCCTCCCTTCCCCCCGTACTCCCCGGTCTCTCCCCGCCCCTACTTTATTTTCCTCGGCCTCTTACTTTCCCCCGTATCCGCCTCTGCATGTATTGCCCGTGCTCCTCCCCCCCGCTGCTCGCCCGTGTATTCGTTTTCCGCCGCCCTTGATTCTCTCGCCTGCGCTCTGCCACTTGCATCGTAGATTTCCCTCTCCCCCCCGGCCACTGCTTTTCTTTCCCCCCTCTTCTGCGTGCCCTCCCCCCCCCCCACCCCCTCTTTTAGTGCCTGCCTGTTCCTCTCCTCCCCCCCCCTCCTTCTCCCTCTTTTTCTCCTTCACCCGCCCCGCCCTGCCCCCACTTGTCCGTGTTGCCCATCTTTTGGCTTTTCCCTCTTGCTGCCCCCCCCATCTTTCCCCCCCTGGTCCTACACCTTGTCGCCTTCGAAAAAAAAAAATAACGAAACAAGAATTAATTCAATGCTGCGACCGGGGGTTCTTGACTTTCCCCGTGTCTTTTGCCTCCCCGACCTGCCTGTTCCGTCCTTTACTTCCTGCCTGTCTGGCTTTCCTTCCTTTCCCCCCTATTGTTTTCTCGCCGCCCGGCTCTCCCTCCTCCGGCCCTCCCCTCTCCTTTTGCCCCTTCCCGCTGGTGTTCCTCTGCCCTTCATCTCGTCCCTTCGTCTTCTCCCCGCCCTGCTGCGTCCCCCCCGCTTCCCACGCTCGTTTTCTCTTTTTTCCTTTTCTTTTCTCCCTTCGCCTCTTCTCTCCTTATTTCCCCGCCCTCTCGCGTCTGTTCCCCTTTCCTGCCCCCCTCTCGTGCTCTGCTGCCTTCCCTGCTTCCTGTGTCTGTACGCGGCTTCGCTCTCGTCGTCTTGTCGCGCGTCTTCTTCCTCGATCTTCTGCCTGCTCCGCGGTTCCCCCGTCCGCTCGCCTGTTCCTTCCTCCCCGTACTTTCCTCGCTGTCCTCCTTCTCTCTCCCCTGTTCTCGCGTTGCTTTCTTTTCCCCCGTTCCCCTCCGCGCGTTCCCGATCCTCCTCGCGGTCCTCTTGTACCCTCCTTGCCCTCTCATGCCCGCCGTCTGCGGGGCGCGCGCCCGAGCCACACGCTGCCCCGCTCTTCTCTTCCGCCCCCTTGCCTGCGCGGCCCCTTCCTTTGCGCGTACTTTCCCCTCCTTCCGGACTTTTCCATTGCCTTTCGCTTGACCCGTCTGTGTTTTCGCTTCATCCTCGCCTGTCCTTCTGGACTCCTCTCAGCCCGTTTGACTCCGTGGCTTCCCCTCATTTCCGGCTGGCCTTTGCCTCCCCCCTTCGGGTCGGGCGCCCCTTTCGTGGATCGGTCGGAGTCCTCGGCCCCACCACCGCTTTTTTTTTTTGGCATCCTCCCCTACGCCCGCCACCAGCCTCTCTACTCCCTGCGGTCTTGCCTGGTGCTTCTGGCCTATGGCTCTTATCTGCCCATCCGTTCCCAGAGCTTTCCTCTTTCCGCGCCTTGGTGCGGGCCTATCCCTCCCGCCCCCACTTCCTTCTTCCCTCGCCCTCCGCACCGCGATCTACGCTTCCCTCATCTCCGCCACCCTCCCTTCCACGTGTCTTAATTGCCTTCCTTTCTCTTTACCCCCTCCGCCTTTCGTCGCTTCTGTACTGTTTGCCCGTCACGTCCCTTCGCTTGTGCTGTCGCTCACCGGTCCGTTTGCCGCAGCCTTGGACTTCTGTTCCACTTCTATTCCCCCTCTCCCAGCCCCCCCCCCACCCTTTTGGCCCCTCGGTGCCCAACCCCTGTCTTTTCCAGTCACATTTCCCGTTTCCCCGCTCTGCTGTGCCTTTTCATTTCCGTACGCCGCCCGCTATGCTTGACCCCCCTCCTTTGATCACTTCTTTCTGCACCCCTCCGCCTCCGCGTTTTCTCGTTTTACCGCCCCCCTGTCTGCACCCCGCCCCCGTCCGTTGGTGCTCCCCCACTTTCATCCCCCCTTCCTGCTCCCATAACGTGTTTGTCCTGTCCGCCTTTGCTTTCCGCTGTTTTTCCCCGCCCTGTGCGCGGCCGTGCCTTCTCTGTCTTTCCCCTTTGTTCCCTCCTGTTCTACAGTCCAGTCACCTCTCTTCCCATCGCTGCTGTTGTCTGGTGCACTCTGACTGTTTCTCCTCAGGTTCGTCTGATGTGATACTGCGATGCGCGCCATCTGCTCACGTCCCTCCCCCCCTGTCCGCCCCCCTCCCCTTCCTCCCCCTCCCCCTCCCCGCTGGAACCCCTCGCCCGTCACCGCTCTTCCTCCGCGCTCCCCCCGCCGGTCCGCCTCTCTCTCTGGTACCGGTGCCTCCCCCTTCCCCCCGCTCCTTGTATACCGGCGCTCACTTTGCCCCGTTTATCTCTCTTAATTCTGCCCGTGTACTCTACCCCATGTTCTTCTCCCTCTGGGGTCCTCGGGTTTGCCTGGTTGTCCCTCCCCTGCCCGTCTCCCCCCCTGTTCTTGCCTTCTTGCTGATCACCCCCGTCCTCTTTGTTCCTGCACCTTTTTATTGTCCCAGCCTTTCTGCTCGCCGTGTGTTTTCCCGCCTTCCGTGTCTGGTGCTCCCGTTTCTGTCTAGCTTCCGTGTTGCTTGCACCTCCACGCGCGCTGCTCTGTCCAGCTCCCCGCTCCCCTGCGCCGTTCTCGTGCTTTTTCCGCTTGTCGCCGCTCTCCCCTTCCTCCTTTCACGGTTGTGGAGACACTGGTGGCGGGCCCCCCCGGTGGCTTCTCCATCTTCCCTTCCTGGCCACCACGCCATGTTACCGCGGCTGGCTCCCCTCGCCCTCCGCGCGGCCCGCCTGTTCGCCCAATTTATCATGCCGGACCGGGCGCTCCTACCCCCTGGCTGTGTCCTACCTCCTCCCCGTCCCTTCCCCCCCTCTCCGGTCTTCTTTCTCCCGGCCCTTCCCCCCCTCTCACGGTCCTTATCTCTATCCACGGTCCTTTCCCCCACTCTACGGTACCTTCTCTCTCCCCGGCCCTTCCCCCCCCTCTCCGGTCATTCTCTCATCCCGTCCCCTTCCCCCACCTCTCCGCGTACCTCATTCTCCCCGGTCCCTTCCCCCCCTCCGGTCATTATTTCTCCCCGGCCCTTCACCCCACTCTCCGTCCTTCTTTCTCCACGGTCCCTTCCCCCACCCTCCGGTCATTCTCTCTACCGTCCTTCCCCCCTATCCGGTAATTCTTTCTCCCCCGGCCTTCCCTCCTCTCCGGTCATCTCTCTACGGTCCCCTCCCCCCACCCTCCGGTCATTCTTTCTCCCCGTCCATTTCCCCCACTCATCCGGTCCTTCATTTCTCCCCGCCGCAACTTCCCCTATCCGGTACTTTAACTTCTCCCCGTCCCTTTCCCAAACACTCTGTCCTTATTTCTCCCAGGCCAATTACCAAACTATACGGTAATTAATCTATCCACGTCCATTCAACCAAACATATACGGATAATTATTATCCACGGCTCCATTCACCAAACTAATACGTATTATATTATCCACGGCCCATTCCCAAACTATACGGTTAATTATTATCCACGGCCCATTCACCAACTATACGGTAATGTGTCACAGCGACTGTGTCAGAACACCAGGAAAATTGTCTTAATGTAATGTACGACAGAAGACACTACGGAAATTTTAGTAACCTGAAATTTAGATTGTGATTTAGATTGTAGAAAGCAGGTCGAAAATAAGTGTGAATGGCTTGAAAATTGATGCCGCCCAACAAGATAGTTTGTTTACTAAGAGTGAATTCTAAATAAAAAATTCATTTAATGATTTTTATTTACAGAGGAACAAGAACAAAGTAATAACAGAAAGCAAAAGAAGGAAGAGAAAGGTAGAGTATTCAGTAGTGTATACACTGTGACATAAGGTGTGTGTGCTGTGTGGTTTGTGGGGGGGGGGGGGGTAGGGCAGTGTCAAGTCACATTATGGGGCTGTGTTACAGTGTAACTGTAATAGAACATTTAGGTGTGTGAGGGGGTGTGTCACGTCAATTTGGGGGTGTTAACAGTGTAACAATCTTGTCAATGTGAAATTAGGTGTGGAGGGGTGTTTCAATGTATTGGGGTGTTACAGTGTAACATTGTCATGTGACATTAGGTTTGTGTAGGGCGGTGTTACAGTGTAACATTGTCATGTGACATTAGGTGTGGTGAGGGGTGTGTCCACGGCTCCCATTGGGGGTGTTACCAGTAGTATACATGAGGTCATGTGATTAGGTGGTTGAGGGGTGTGTCCAACGCCATTGGGGGTGTTACAGCGTAACTGATCCATGATGACCCATTAGGTGTGTGGAGGGGGTGTTACCAGTGTAACATTGTCATGTGGAATTAGGTGTGTGAGGGGGTGTGTCTTGTCAGGGTGAGGAGTGGTCTCATTCTGAACAGTAATTTGCCATTTAATCTTTCATTGTTCCAGATACTGCTTGAGAACTAAGAGAACCCCCGAGCTGAAGAAAACTAAAGGTATCCTTACTTTATCCAGAACTATCTCATCCTAGCCAGCTGTGAAGAAAGGATCCATTGGTCAACTGAGGTCTGGAGGTTATCTTCGTCTACAGTAGTAACAAGGTTTGGTAAAAGAGAGGATTCCATTGGTCAACCTTAGGCCTCTGAAGGTGAGTCTTAATTAGTAGTACAAGGTTTGTAGAGAGGATTCCATTGCATAAGGCTGGAGGTGATCTCGAAACTAAGTATATACAAGGCCTTGTAAGAGCGGATTTCCCATTGGTCAACTTGGTCTGGAGGTGAGTCTGTAACTAATTAACAAGTTGAAAGACGCACATTTTGTCATACTGACCTTTTAGCCTCTGATGGCCAGTGTGATGTTGGAATATGATTCTGGGATTTGTTTGTGTTGTCCCAGCTCTCGGTGGTGGAATCTGACTATGATCTGGATTTGTTTTGGTTGTCCATTCGGTGTGGATTGATATGATCTGGATTTGTTTGTGTTTGTCCACTCCGGTGTGGAATCTGATATCATCTGGATTGTTATGTCCACCTGGTGTGGATTGAATATGATCTGGATTTTGTTGATTTTTCAGTTTTGAAGAAGAGATGGCGTGCCTCCAGCTCCGGTGTTCAGTAGCAGATTGTGAAGGATCCTGTTTCTGTTCTCTCTACTCGGGGTAAATAATTACTGGCACATTATTACTTGGTTATCAATTGGCAGTTTTCATGAGGAGGGAGGCATTTTTTGTTTGTTTCATCGTTTTGAATAAGAATGAATTCAATATTAAATCAAATATCAGGATTAAAATAGTTTAGAATCCAGTGATGTGCTTAGAGAATCAGACACTACTTTATTGTGGCTTACTTGTACGATCTACAATATGTATTTGTATCAAAGCTTGATAGAGCATAGTAAAGCATAGTTGGAAGTATTATTTGGTTGGTGCAAATTCATCAATACACCACATAGTATTAAGGGGGTTTGCTGAACATGAGTTGAAGTATGCTTGGGTTTTTTTCAAGTAATGCCGGAAGTGAAGGTTTGAGTCAGGAAGATGTGATGATAAAGGTGAAGAAGCTACTGCTGTCCTAAAAGTCAGGAATCCTCAGTAACCAATGGGAAATTGGATTGTAGAAGTG
>CAJDSM010044519.1:0-33295 GCA_903981925.1 Ostrea lurida
TATATGAAGGTCATTTGAAAACTACTCACCAGTTTTTTGGAGGGTGTTCCTATTCTCATGACAGCACATTTGTTTAGAGTACTGAGCCGTCTGAAAATAAAGACACAGAAGTGAATCAGGACCAAAATCTCCGTAAACACTGTGACAAGCAACATTCTTGCAGCCTACGAATTTTTCTTTTCAAGTGTGGTATTACGCGATATAGTGAATACATTACAGTACTAAAACACTCAAGTACGAAGTTCACATGTGATTCACTAGTCATTTCCTCAAGGTTTTCCCTATATATGGAAATTCTACACAATATTTTGAACACAGAAACTGTTAATTTCCAGAAACAAGTCTTGTGATAATTACATAACAATGATATAATGAGCTTCAAATCAAAACGGATCAATATTTTGAAACTAAAATCATTATGACAAGACACAAAATTAAAATCATGATGACAAATAAGATTATTCAAAAGCACAATACATGAATCAGCAAATGAGAGTTTTTTTTTTTTCCAATTCCCTTTGCAGTTTATCAACAATCATCACTACCTTTTTTCTCCACTTACAGCAATGCTCAGATACAAACTACCTCTAATTCATGTATACCATTGTATACTGTTGTAAGGGCTACTTTGGATTCAAGAAAAGCTGTGAAACATCACTGAAGTAAACTCAGGACCACTCAATAGAAGGCATTATTTCACCTGGCCCCCTACAGTGTTACAGTTTCTGACTGGCTATCATTAAGAACCCTGACAGGTGAAGTCTATAATGGCTAAATTATGCTGTTTTCAATTGAAGGTTGTGATTGGCCTTTTAGTGGGACCTGTGACATCTAATAATGAGCTTGGCTAGCTGAGTGGAGCTGACCAGTAATCCTGTATAACACATTATATCTCCTAGATTGTGTACAGGGGACATAACTGGACATTACTGACTAGGCCTCCAGTAAAATACGGAGCCATTACAACATACATAAGTGAAGTGTTCCCACAAAGTAACTATTTGTTACAAGCACATTAACACAGGATAATTAATTATCTGTTTAATATGTGACACTCTCTGTATATATAATATTGCAATAAATCACACAGAACTTGATAAACAACCTGTTACTGTGGTCGAACTACCAATAATCAAGCCAAAATAGAGATCTCACTAATTGTAATTTAATGGACATTTAGAGGCAGACATTTAGTTAATACGGAATACCACTGGAGACCACTTTTGGCAAACTACTTATGCCACACAGCTGCCAACAAGATGGAGGGAATCAATAAAGTTTTAACTTGATGGTTCTAATATACAACTGTAATAAACGTAGTTCTCAAAAGCCACAGTTCATCCACCCTGCCACACCTGGCTCTAAGATTAAGAAACATCTCAAGCTTCAGTCGAAATCCGAATGATTGTGAAGTCAACCACTCCAAAATAAATTGTTATTCATTATTGTTTAATCAAATTTCTAGTGTCTGCAAATTATGAGTTTCAGTTCCAAAGTAACAAACATTGTACAGGCGATTGAAATTTTGAATTAAGTACGAGTTGGTTTCGTGATCCTGGCATGTAATGATTCGGAATCCCATTGTANTGAAATTTTGAATTAAGTACGAGTTGGTTTCATGATCCTGGCATGCAATGATTCGGAATCCCATTGTATATATATAAAAAGCTTCGGAATATTTTACAATGAAGGTGACTGCCCTACAAGTATCAATTTGTCACGTCTCTGTAAGGTAAATCTGGGATATTTTTTCTGTAATTACAGAGCCAGGGCAGTCAACTGCATTACTATGGAGATTAATACTGGCTTAATGACAGAATAGTATAACTGCACTGTGATTTTTTAGTCCTTGGGTTGTTGTATGTATAAAATCCCATTGTTATTTCTATCCCTTATATATAGAAAAACAGCTGTTGTTGTACTTTATGCTAATATTTTAAAAATCCAGCCTTTAGCCATTTTTTGCTTATTTAAAGGAAAATCAATAATGCACACTAAGCCTTTGAAGTACTTCATTGTTACATGTCAATTGTACATGTCAATAAATCTGCTAAATGTAAACCTTTGATGTACGGTTCACATTATTTAATCCTTCTGTGCACTTTAAACATTTCAACTTTTCTCAATCTAATTCCACAAACAACTGTAGTCAATTCCGAATGTTGACATTAATTTGTAATAACATGCAGAGGGTGAAAACTCGAGGTCAATAAAAGCAATCGATATTCAGCAGTGTGACAAAATTTCACAGTACTGCAATCGAGCATTTACTAATGGAAGTCATTTCCCAGTCTCCATTTACACGACATAATATTACTAAATATTAAATTTCTTGTACATGTACCAGAGTAAATTAACTCGCCCTAGCATATAATAAAACCTCCCGATCTTTATTAGTGCATTTATAGATACATCCAAACTCCTGTCGCATGAAGAGACTGACTAACCTGTGTATATGCAAGTCCAAACCCCCAGAATGCAACATCTTGTACCATGCATTTATATTGAAATGAGCATCTGTGACAGACTCTCGGGAGTGACAGCCTTCCTATCTAGTAAATATGAACTGTCAGCAGGATCACTAGTTGGCACCTCTAAGGACAGTCCAATTGATTCGTCATGCAAACTTTTAGATACAAGATGATTTTGAACACAGAAGCCTCATGCCTATACCATATCGATAATCTCTCAAAGCAATACACAAAATAAGAATGGCTTCATTGCATCACTTTCACTCACCTATACTTGCAATATAAATCTGTCCATCACACTCGAGAGTGGATTTAATTTCTGTGAATGGTGACCAAGTGCTCTATCGGATCATCGACCTAAGCTTTTTTTTCCTCTGCGGCTATATATTACTTTGAACATAAATCATTTTTTTAATATGTAGATCTCTATGATGTCAAAAAGACTCATGAATTATGCATGCTTATATACATATTCTATCTTTCTCTTAGCAGTCTTGTCAATTTCGCAACACACGTATCATACCTATTTACACGAAAACCTTTCAGAACGGCTGGAGTTCAGTTTAATTTGAATTCGCATTTCAGTTCAGCTCTGTAAACAACCCCGTTGTGTATGGTTTATTGAAATACCCTTCAATCACGTACTATAATTATAGCAGAAGAAACTGCATACATCGAAGTAATCCATAAAGTATGCACTTCATGACTTCACCCAGCATCTCAATAAAAAAACTAAAAAAACTCCAGTCTTTGTCACACAACATAGAAACACAATACAATTGTCTCCAATTCCAGTCTGTACCACGCGAAACTCCTCTCCATGTTTGTTTACGTAGTATACAGTATGCTGAGGTATACAATTAGAATCTACATGTAAAGAGATGGGCTATTCAGGTGGAAATTAATCATCCATTGGTGGAACAGAACAACGCACCAATACCAAAATATCAAAAACCAAATACCCCGATTGTAACAAGCATGCAGTATGTGACCACGTACAATACCTTGGTGCCGATTTGGTGTTGGGTCAAAAAGAAGGGCTTATCAGATTCTGATATATCTCTACGGGAAAATTTTTAAATTATTTGACCTTACTGACATGGGCTTTTATATCATCATAACCTTTATAGTTTATATAGGAGACAGATTGATGCTATCAAATAATTGAACACAAAATGAATTCAAATTTAAGAGAAAACTCCAATCCTCCTTTAGGGATGATCGAATCAGCTTTTATTGTTCGACAATCATATTGTAAATGAGACTTTCCATAGCTCTATTTAATGGTAAAAATTAATATTTAATACAAAATTTCCCTTTCAACCAAAGACCTAACAACCTCATAATAGATCTATCAATTGTAAAAGACTGGGCTAAAGGGGATAACAAGCCCAGGTTAAAATTTCCTCACCTATATGACAATACAATTTGTAGCTGATGAAATTTGATGAATGACCACTAACTAATTTATCAGCATGTTACACAACCCTGCACCTACTTTCTCCATTGTGTTCACTTTAACCATTGAATGACACAAACAGATAAGGATACGAAAATATTCCAAAGATCTTGAGGAAAGACTTGACCTGAAATATCTATTCTGTCGAATGAACAATAGGTGTGACAAAGGGATAGATAAGTGTATGGACACCTAAGATAGCAAGAGGGATTTACTGTTTACGGCTTAAAATGCATCATCCACCAAAACAAGCTCTACATCAAACACACCGATCAAAACGCAAACATCTTTTGTGATACATGTACTTCAAAAGTTTTGTAAATAATGGTATCCAGGATTTATGGCAAGGGGAGATTACTCTTCATTCACATTGCCAGCAAACTTGAAAATCTTATTTAAATATCAACAAAATTACTGGTCAGCATCAAAATTTCCATTACTAAGACTGTAATACTGCATAGTTAGAGGGAGTGGGGGGGGGGGGGGGGGTTTGCAGTGTACAAGGGGAAAAGGCCATACTTCCATAATCAAAACAGGCATAGTATACAACTATGCGGTAGATAATATGTAAATTCTGTTTTCAACAAGGCTCAGATGTCCTCATCATGGTTATAGTGTAATCTCACCTCTACATTTGATTAAGTGAGACAGATGTGCTTCAACACTAGATCTGCAGTGTTTCATCAGTCGTGCTCTAGTACACCATGTTGGAAAGGGCAGACAACTCTGGACTTACCTCACCAATGGTTGCATCGAGTCCTTGTCCAGGAAATCATGGTCTTTTTCTACACTTGAAATGTCAACAGGAAACTGGCAATCTACAATACACATACAGATCATTCAGTTTCACAACGATATTGAAAGTGCACAAAACCCCCCAAAAATTGTTTGAGTAAGCAACTGAGAGATTTTTGGTCCACCTTGATAGCTAGTATAATACATGCAACATAACAACTATTACATGCTGCTGTGATGTCACAGTGTTATGAGGGAGTGTGATGAATTCTCCAGATACTGGGTGTTCTGTCATGAAGTTAAACATCCAGGAGACTCAAAGAGCTGGCAAATGTAACACTGATACTTGTGTAGGGAGGGAGGGTAAATGTGCCCTAATCCCTAGCTGTCTAGGAGACAAAGTTTCTTAGGAGAACACACAGCAGATGGACAACTTGGGACTAGCTGGGAACAAGGAAGGTGTTCACGAGCTTACGTGCTCTCTCTCATAACCATTCCTTATCTTACACAAAAAGTGCACACACGCAGACCTTGAAAGACATTGCACAAACTTGCTAAACCTACAACAGTCCTAAATTGTATAATTCATTTTTCCATCGTCAGGAGAGAACATTTATGACTGTATATTTTCTACGAAAAATAATCTTATAATCACATAGTAGTTCAAATACCCCTTATCTGACAGAATTCAAACGCTGACCAATAGAACGACACCATAAATCCATTCTAATTGTATCTAAGGTGACCATACAGGAAATGGGACCCTTGGGTCACCATTGTGCCTTCACAGCTAATCTGGACAGGAAATTCCTAAGCCAAATTCAACTGTGTTTACTCAAAATTTAGTGAAATGCCTCTCAGTAATGTTGACAGCTTACACTGAATTCTTTCCTTTTAGAATTGTCCAGTGTATTTTGCTTAACTATTACCGAGTCAATTTCATCTTTCAAGACTTCAGTTTTATCTTGTTTATATACATACCATCATACATCTGAGCATACTGGGGAAATCCTGCTTCCTTCAACCAACGACATGCCTCTACTGCTTCTATTTCTACAAAATAGCAAGAAAAAAATAATTTAAGTTCAGGGTTGTTTTTTTACGCACTTGATTAAAGCATGATTGTCTCCCTTGCAGAAAATATAGTCATACCACTTGTCTCCTGAATATACATAAAATATTATACTTTATTTTGTATAAAGTATTTGTCATGAGGGGGTGAGAGCCAGGGAATTTTGCAAAAATCTACATCTCNAGTCATACCACTTGTCTCCTGAATATACATAGTATATATACTTTATTTTGTATAAAGTACTTGAGGGGGTGAGTCCCAGGGAATTTTGCAAAAATTTACATCTTAAATTCTCACCCTGTTCAAAAATGAGATTGAATAAAGACGCATCTTTACACAACTCTTGCCCAATGAACAGGTAAATACTAAAAATATATGGTCCAATAATGATCAAATTATGCTAATGTAGCAACACAACTATGTCCACAAAATGTATGTACTATCAGATACGATTGAAAACTGAAAACGTGATTCTAGAAAGTTGGTCAGTGGAATATCTGCACAATCTCAATACCTAACTGTGAAACTCCCCATTCACAAGTTCAAATCAAAGCTGTCAGATATCATATACAAACGCTAGAATAATTCCTCATTTTGCTTGTATTGACGTAATATGTCAAATTTAGAACCAACTTGCATTGATACAGTGTATCGTGGTCTCTGGCTATCATATCTAATATATTGACAATCTATGTAATGATTTGTAAGGAGCCCGAAACTTTGGAATGAATTCACTTGGCTGGGGACTCCATACTCTGGGACGACTTTAACGTTGACCTGACCCTACTTTCACTTATTTGTCCTGATATCACTTTCTTCTGTCAGATAAATATGTTGAACATTCTTCATTAAAATGCATTTAAGATGCTTAGGATTGTTAAAGAATTTTTCTCTATAGGAGTAATGGTAATGTATTTGCATAGAATTAAAACGAGAAACACTTCAGAATGCAGTCACAGCACTCAGCTGATTTTTTTAAATAAAAAAAACAACCAAACAAAAAAAAAAAATCAGAAAAAAAATCAGAGAAAACATTTATTCCAGAGATTTCATTTTGATCAGTTTAATGGCTTTTGTAATTAATTTCCTCATCGAAAAAGCTGAAGTAATTAGATAACTGAGTATAAACTTGGCAAAGTTCAACACTTTAAAATCTACAACTAAAAATAATCCTTGTTTTTAAGTATTTAACCAGTCATAACTGATCTAGTATCAATTCACCAAATGGCACCACAGGATAGTATACAAATCTTCAGTGAAAAACATTTTCAGAAAAAAAAAATTTAAACAATTGAACAGATAATTTGATGTAAAACACACTTTAAAGACAATGTTGAGAAAAAATTATTATCAATACAGAAACTACTTATTCTTTTTTTTTAAATTCACAAATTTTTAACATATCTTTAAAGTTCAGAAACTCTTACCACTGATTTTAATTTCCATTGATTTTTTACCAATACATGAATTTAGGCACGTTTTCTGTCCGGCCTTGTTTGGCCCTGTGCTAGCGAATTGTTCCTTTTTCGCACAGGTCAGTTTCTGATGAACACAGTCGGACAAAAGTCGAATGGCCGCCATCCTAGTTAGCTCCATTATATTGAATGACTTGACACAAAATCTTTTACCATCAAGATGAATTCTGCCACATTCAGTTCATTGTCCCTAGCACTGAAGGGTAGAAAACTTCACATAGTCCATGTCAGAGAAAGATTCCTGTCCCCAAATAAAATGTTTTCTTTCTCTCCTGATGGGATGTCTCAACCCTAGAACCTCACAATACCTGTATGCAGTCTTCACAGGATCACACAGTTTACTTATTGATTGAAATTTTTTTCCTTATTTTACCTGTGACCTAACATAAGAGTTCAAATATCCTTGGCAAATAACACCACTTAAAAAACTAATCTGTGAAGTAAAAAACAAGTCACAGAAATCGGGTTTACACAGTATGTTGCCTCGTGTCATAGGCCTGCTGACTGTCAGAAAAATTCAATGAGAAGTTCCTGATGCCTGTAGAAAACACAGGCCACACCACATTGATAACATTGTACAATATATCCCATCTAATAAAAATGCTGGCTTTATTCAAATTTCAAATTAAGATTCAACTGTGTTAGACATCAAAGCGCATTTCAAACAAATATGGACGGCATTTAACTATTCCTACCTTCCACTCACTAGAGCCAATACCAAACATTTATCAATCCAGGCCAAAGGTCAACAATTTCTTGTTTCTACCTAGGGTGCTCGAGTAAATTTATGCTAAGCAAGGAGATAAGGCAATGTTTTTGCACAAACAGGCTGGTCAAACATCATTTGATTCTTGACAAACTTTTAGTGGTCTTTTTTCCCATCATATGCCTATAGCTTGATTCAGACTGGTCCTTTCCTCTATTTCCAAACTGTGCGAGTTAAATTAAAGTGCTATTCTTTGAAAGTTCAATTTTATTTCCAGTCCTCCAATTAGACCCAATTCTTTAAGTTAACAACTCACACATTTTTCATATTAAAAAATAATATGCCAGGTCACTTGTGAAATTGATTTTGCACTTTAATTGCGCCAGAAATCACAACCTTATATTTGACAAGCCTTGCGAGATAACACAAGGCAACTACTTAGGACAAACATTGGCCCCACCCACTTATCTGCAAAATTCAGGCCAGAATTTAAGCCAACAGTCATGTTCAAACACTGACCGCTAATTTTGTACACATTAGTGTTGTTCCTCCCACCACAGGAAAGAGCGGGCGTCATTGCTTGTGCAAATATCTTTTTACACTACAACTAATTATACAGCTTATAAGTTTTTATCCTTGCACTGCATTGGGACGTCAAGCAAGTGGCATCTTTTTTCAATCTACTTTTGCAATTTCACTGCCACTAGAAACTTGCTCCACCCAACATGAATAATCTCAGCTCTGAAAGTTCTCATGCTTTTCCTTCACATCTGATAAATATATTATACATTAATCGAATATCAAATCTTATAATTTCACAGGCAAGTAAACCAAATGATGGAGATAAATTAAGACATGTACTCTCAGAAAAAGAAAAAATGACAATGTGTTGAGTCAGCCTGACACTCTATCAGTGTCCTGTAAATCAATAGGGAGTTCAATTTCTGGTTTTTGTTTTTGGTAGATCTCTACAATAAAACACTCTGACCTGCCAAAGCTTTGTTGACAATGCTCTTCATTTCAATGGAGAATCTTTATATACAATCTAGTCATCACAACTATATTTCCCTAACTGTTGAAAATCTGCATGGAAATTTTCCTTTCAGCCTCAAAACAGATAATACCAATTCATATTTTGGGCCTTAATTTGCAGAGCAGATAACGTCACATTGTATTTGAAGGAAAAAAGATAATTGAATTCCAGATAATATGATTATATTGATTGGTGTATTCCTCGTTTAACCCTTCTATCAGCAACTCTCAAAGCTTCGTTAATGCATGGAGATCAGGGAAAAGCAATTCATACGTTCCAATTAGTATCTGTGCTCTGACAAAAAAAACCTAAAATTGCCAAATAATACTTAAAGCTATAATACAGGTNAATTCATACGTTCCAATTAGTATCTGTGCTCCGACAAAAAAACCTAAAATTGCCAAAGATATGCCAGCACAAAAGTTTAAGTCAACAATGAAACCTAACTTCTGGCACTAGTGGAAGTGGAGCAAGCCACGGAGGGGGTAGTGTATACTGGAAAATAATTTACTACCCTTAATTCACACCTAAATATATCAATTTATATGTATTGACACAAAAAGCGTCATTTATTACTCACTTCAGTCCTATTTCATCACTAGGAATGGGATTCTCAAATGTACAAAGGCAAACCAATATTAAAGTCTTTTCTATAGACTGAAGGTTGAGCCCTGCTGACTGGCTGTCATTTCACTTTTATAGCAATTTACATTGCTTGAGTTAGCAGAGGTACATAGTGTAAATCTTCTGGAGAGCACAGAGGTTAATTGCTTAATTCAAGATTAAAGAAGATTAGAGACATGCTAAATTCTGCGCACAGTTTTTCACAACTTTCTGTTGCATCATTTCTCAACCTTTAACTCTGGCCCCACTACACTTACGTGACAAATCACAACGCATCAATCACGACTATAAAAAATTCAATTTCTTAATAGCTTAACAATATATTACACCCCTTGAGGTGAGAAAAACATTTCACTGTCTCTTTCCATGATGATCAAATTTCCTTTTACTACTCCAATAAAAACCTTGATGGTTATTTCCCCTCTTCAGAGGTCCCACGCCAAAGATGCCATTTGTCAATGTGAACTGACCCATAGTGAACACATCTGTTGTCATTCACTCGGCAACAATGGTCAATCAGAGTATCTAGAAAACTATCCATGCCCTGTCACCTCTGCATACAACACACCCAAAATCTTGTGATATACTTACCCACTTGTCTTTGTGAGTTATTAGAAATCCAGTTCTTTTCATATTGAGGTTTCCATTGTTTCGGGATGTAGCCAGGGTGATATTGCTGCTGCCAATATGAAACAACTTTCCATGTCTGTAGAAATGTTGGTGATGGATGAATAAGAGGCATTAATTTTTTCAATTTTTTGCTCCTTTCTGATTTACAACTCCAACAATTCAAAGATTTCCACAGCATCGGCATTTTCCTTTCATCTGAAACTGTCTTCAACAGATGATCAGAAAGAAAGTGCCAAATTTCCCCAATGTTTAGATGTCATTCTGATTTCCCCGTATGATTGCATAATCTAATTAAAGCACATGGCTCGACATGGTTCTCTTCCGTTAAGATCCTATTCATAGACAGCACATTCAGGAAATGAAACACGATGGGAAAAAATCATACAATTTCACAAAACACTTGTAAAAAGCGTTTCTCGAGTTCTGAACTATTTAACCACTGGCTGGAAGAGTAACCCGCCAAATGGTTTTCATATGACAGGATCTGCAATTCAAAATCACTCAGCAAAGTGCTCTTTCTTCTGTAGCCAGCAGAAAACACTTTCCACCTGTTTTCTCTTAGACCACTGAGCTTTTCCGACACAATGAGAAGAAACATGCAACACCCTGCTCATCTCTCCGAAATCAATAATCCTTGTTTACAAAATCCAGATGAAATTGATCAATATCTGTGATGCTGTCAGCATTTCTTGTGTAATTAAATGCTATGACCAATGTCATCACTGTCCACTTTTAATTTGAATTTGTTTACTTCACATTACAATTGTATATTTTCCTTTTCACACTAGATCAGTCCCTATCTGATCGCTCATCAGTTTACACCACACACTTTCTCCCAGACGGGATTAAAAAAAAATAAGTTCAATAGTTTTCAGAATGTTGGAAGGGCAGTGAACCAGCCAACCCACAGAGCTAATGATGGCTCTTAGCAGGGAACCAGACTGGTCACTTTTTTTCTGCTTGAATTTCTTCCTCCATAATAGTGGGTTTTGATAGGCTGTTAAACGTGGTGCTGTTGACTGGCAAAAGCCATAAAATCAAAATAAAATATCCATTACCCTGTTATCAACTGTTAAGTTTCTTATGTAAGCTGACCTGGTCAACTGAATGCCCCTTGCTTGTAGAGTATCATTTACATAGTGATAATAGCATGTAAGATACAGTTGTTGGCTGTTAGTCTCCATGTATTCACTCACCCAAAGGAATGGGGACTACATTTATGTTAATGAATGGGAAAAATCAATTGATCTTATCAGCAGGTTTCATTTACCTGCAGTCTAGTAAAGTCCCTTAACCTGTCTCTGATATTAAGCTAATAAAACCACAGGACAGTTAACACCTCTAATTTTGGAGTTGGGATCAAACAAGGAGCCCCATTGTGCCCTTTATGATGTTTACTAACACTATCACATAAATTAGGCTAGTAAACCAAAAGGAGAAAGAACATATACATGTGTTTATTTATAACAACTGATAAAAATAAGACATCAACCTAAATGTTTTTGTAAAACAATGACTGAATCCTTTTGACATGTTTATTCATTTCCAAACAAATGTCCACTAATACAAAAGAGTGAGAAATAATTTATATGTGTAAATGTTACAAACCACTTTCCACAAGCACAGAAAACATAGGGTGTGTCTCTATTCATAGTAGTTCCATACACACATTTCCTTTCTTGTTAAAAACCTGACAATGAACAGCACTTCACAATTCCTTTGGTTGACAAGACCCACATAAAAATGAAAGAAGCTATTTATAACCTAAACTGGGACCTCTCCATAAAGTTTAGGATCTGGTCATTTAGGACATGAGAGGTGAAGAAGGTTCCCTGATTTGTGTGGTGTAACTGACATTCTACTATCTAGAGCACCTGTTAATTAATAGCCAGTCTCCCTCCTGGTAAACTGGATGACCCAAGTCTGCTGCAGGTTCTCCATAAATCAACTGGTCTGTAAGGATTACCCACCAGGAAATTGACTGTAATTAAAAAGGGGCCTTAGGATATCCCCATAACAAGTTCATTTACAACTATAGGGGTGTGGGTCCAGGCAGGATGGACGATATCATAATATCTACAAATTATTATGATACTAAAAGGATTTTCTGTCACAAAATCAATGTGCTCTGTTTTAAGATACCACCCTTGAGTGAATTGGAGACTTTAATAAATATTAAACTTGATGTTACATTGAGATAACATGTGGAAAAACCATACTGGCCATGTAAATATTGTGTTTATTTGAAATTCAGTCCTTTCAGGTATTTGACGACATAAACATGGGTTGTTTGATCCTCCAAGGAGGCACTAAAACATGGGTCTAGTGGACATTGCTCTGATGACTAAAAACAAATAAACACTTCAAACTGAACGAGAGCAACAAAAGACAAGACAATATTCAATGAAATCGTGACAGAAACACTTTTTAAAATAAAATTCTGATAAAATCTTTTGAAACCTCCGATGAACTCTCCTGAACAGGGGAGGAAGCTAAATACTTGTAAACATCTTCAACAACAATGACCCAGGGTTAATGAAGTCAATGAACTCAAAAAGAGATTAAACTTGATTATTTATTGACTGCAGATGAGGTTTTAAATCCTCCTACTTTTTTTCCAAGTCCCAATATCAAGTACAGTTTTAGTGTTCTCAACTCAAGCAGTTAAGTTCCATACAGCTCTCCCTAAAATTACAGGATAACAAACAAAGAGATGCAGGACTAAAAAACCAAGGAAGCATTATAACTATGTCAAGCCATATGTTCAGAGAGAAAATAAAAGAGAAATCTTCATCTCATCTAATCTGCGACGTATGCAACATCAAATCTCTGCTGTATAACCACAGAAACAAGAGCCCATCACAAATACAGCAATTAATGCTCTTATATCAAGACTGACTGGAAATTGGCTGTGTATTATTCATATTAGGCATAATAACCACATAAATAGCATGATATTTTAGCAATCTTTGTAACTAAATATACCCATTTAACATGCCGATTTGGATAACTAAGAAGAAACCACATAGTGACCTCTGTGATCTGGAGCTTTTACCACAATAACAAGGTTTAGCAATAAACCCTGTGACAGATTGAACGGGATTGATTTTCAGAGATAAACATATATACTATCAAAAAAAAAAATATTCTTGTGGATTATGTGTGGTGACCCACAGTCTGATATCATCAATTTCATAGATCGAATTTTCTTCGTCTTACACAACTGGTTCAAGTGCTGACTTAACCTTTCAGGAAATCAATTAAAGAAATCCAATCTATGCCTTTTACGCTGATGCATATGGGCCTCCCAAAAAACCTGTAGTTCACAAATTTCACACACGCCTCATCTTGTGTTTGTAGTTTCTGCATTTTGCAGTGTACAGAACCAACGTCCATTTTAATAATGAAGCATGATACATAATGGACACTTCAACATATTACCTCCCTCCAAAAATTGTTTCAATTTTATAACTGAATACTGCAGCTTATGATTTTACACGAATTTACACTTGATTTCTCAAAGCCCCAACACCCCCTAGCACAAAGGACAAAAGGTCTAACAAATTAGCATTTTTATGACAGAATCTTTATTCTCTTGTGAAGGACTTAGAATCAAAGAAAAGAGGAAAAAAGCTGTGTCACGCTCCTGGACAAATAGCTCACATTTAAAAAAGCACAAAAATTGTTAAATGGAATGAAAACCTTCATTACTCTTCTGGACCACCAAGATCTGACAAAGTTAGTGAAATGAAGACTTGAAAGTGGTATCAGATCCTTGTAAAGGTAGAGAGTAGAACACTGGCAAAACCTAAAATTTCCCCGTTTTATTAAAGGACAGAGTAAAATGTGACAGAGAACACAATCAAGTATTGATGTATGCAAATTGAGAGACCACTTAATACGGATGTATTTAAGGTTATTATACGTAAAGACTATTTTCCGTTTCTAACACATGCTTTAAGTGACAGTACCGTGGTACATGGTTTTAAGTACTAGTCGAGACTGAAGATCACACTTTGATGACACACGACTTTATAATTTCCTCCATTACATACGTTTATGATGTCACATTGTTACAGAATAATGAAACAAAGAACACTCAAAGTAACACCGAGAAGGAATATTCTGCACTTAAAAATTCATACATTGTCAAAATCACGATCAATCAAACTGATTTTTCTTAAAATAATAAATGTCATGACTCGATTCACACATTTGGTACCTGGAGTTCTATCACCAAATTCAAATTGAGTAATTAACCTCACTGTGAAAGATTTCCCTTACTTGAATTTTTCACACAGTTTGAAAAATTTGACAATATGCCATACCTATCCGAGTTTCCTTGAACCATCAAGAGAAATTTAAGAATATGTGTTGAAATATGGGCTGAAGGATTACTAAACAGTAGCTATAGAATGTAATATTACTATGGCAATTATATACCTCAAATCTTATACCATGATATCTGAAACTTAAATATGTTTTTCTGTGGGTTTGTAATGAATTGAATGCCACAATATATGGCACACCTAGGTAATTAAACCAACCTTGCAGAAAGAATTTTGCCAACATTCTACTTTTGTGTCAATGTGTTCTAGCTGTGACCAAATCCTGATTCCATTCAACATCTCCATCTTAATTCTACTTTAGTCTAATTATTCAAGCCATCAATCATTTTCATAAAAGGGACTGACAGATCACAAGTGTTTGATGTTTATCATTGTTCTTGCCAGACTGAAACTCTATATCAAACAAGGAATAAACACATGAAATCCCTCATATATTTCTGTCATGAAATAAATCATCGAAAAAGTTTTTCCCCCCCAATAAATTAAATTCATATTCACAACTTTTGAAGACACAAATGTCATCGTATTGTGTTCAATTGCTGGATCTGTGCTATTTCCCCCACTTCTGGACAAACTGCATAAAACCAACACAACTGTCACAATCAAACAACAAACAATTACCAAAGGCAGGCCATGGTCAATCATATCTATATATTATATATAAGCACTAGGTCACAGTAAACTAGAGAGTCCCAAGGATTGTCTACCCAGACCCCACATGTAACAACATAAGACTTACCACACAGGGTCTTCAGGGCAATATCTACAGCCCTGCTGATGGTGTCTTCATCCATGCTCCTTGGACAACACTTAATCATCCATTATTTCACGTCCAGTTGACACATTAAGTGTAACTACTCATCCCATAAAGCAAATAAGGGAAGATAACTCACTTGTGACAATAGTAAAAGCACTTGTGTATCAAATATCACGCATCCTCAGAGAAAAATTCATCAAGGAAGTTTATATATTAATCACTGTCAATAATATATTTTGATATCTGCCAAAAACAAGATGGAGAATTTTTTTCCCCAATAAAACAATTTTTCCACCCAACTTCCTCAACAGCTGGAGATGAGGTTTGGCACTGGTGACAAAATGATGTAACACCCTGTTTAGTGGTGATCTACCAGCTGTTGGTGAAATGGCTCAGATGAAACAAGGGTTTACAAAGAATAAATTTATATCCTTATATTTCACATCATTCACAGAGAGCAAAAGAAATCTGTGCACGTTCACCCACAAAGACTCAACCCACGAACAGAAACTATGTACCACATGGTATGTTAGAAAAAGGTCTGTCCTCACGTTACAAACATCAAATGAAATCGTAAGTTCATCCTTCAATGAGCACCATTCATACATAAAAACCACCGTAACACAATTTATTCAAATGATATGGGAGTTGAATGCTATGTAGAATATGATAACAAAAATCAACAGACATCATGTATATTTATATATATATTTACCATGAATTGAGCTGTCATTAAAGTGGGCTATGTACTGCTAAACATAAAAATAATGATTGACATTTTTAATAATTCACGTTCAGTACCGTATCACCACTGATCAATAACTTCAATCCGTTCACAATTGTGCTTCATCTTTAAATCGCTTCAAATTATTTTTACGTAATTTCCAGCGCATCTGAACAACATGAATTATCCAATCACGAACAGAAATAGCTTGCGAAGACCTAGCATTGGTAATTTTTATGAACAAACAAAACTTACTGAAAGTCTTTGAGGAATTTCTACCCATTTAGGCTTTTTTTTTCACACTTCTGCAGTTGCTCTTTTTATTCTTATCAAGTTATTTTCGAACAGGTCTCACAACACAGCATACTTATTTCCCAATGTAATCCATAAAGCAGTTGTGCCATACATTTCTCTGGACACCTGAGTGTTACAGTGGTAGGTAAGACTAATTAGCCAGCTGTATCCCTGACCAGTTCCTGCCATGCTCTCTGTTTTACCTGGCCAGGTGCCATCGTCCCATACTGCCCCACAGACAATTAAGACAGTTCATTAGTGCTGCCCATAAACACTTTCCTGGATCTCTATACTGTGCTCCCACTATGGTATCAAATTCATCCCTAATTCTGTATTATGTCAGGAAGGTCAGAGAGACTCTTAAAATTCAATTACTGTTTTTCTATGGTGGATCCTCAATTTGTTTTGTCAAGATGGTCCACAGAGATTAACCTTTTTATCAATTTAATCACATTATACGATTGACAGAGGCAAATTGTAAATCAGGCCCAGCACCTCTGTCTGGCTGAGGGGGACATTCATCAGCCTTCATCCAAATACAAAATAAACAGGTTCATAACATAAACAATGCAGAACTGACATACAAATCTTCTAAAGGAATATTGTGTATTTAGTTGTTCACTGTCCCTAAGTTTAAGATTATATTTCTGGTTGCCTACCTAGAATACCAAACACAAATTGTATTAGTATAACAAGAATTTATGGAGAAATATTTTTTGATAGATTATCTGATCTGTTTTTTGTAAACCTGAATGAAAAAGCGTGCGTTGTTGGCATTTTGACTTTGAATTTTTGACTTTGAATGTCACCCACATGGAATAACACACCTTAAGAATGTCCATTTAGAGCCACTTCAGAGTGAAATTACACACTGAAAAAATATGATCCCATTGGGTATCAGAAAAAAATCTATCTCCTGTTACTCAGCCTCCATCTCACAAGTAAAATACAAAGCCACAAGTGGAAACATTAAATATACTCTATAAGAGATAAAATAACCATGATAATACTGATCTCCAACATGCAGATTACCAGTGTCAATTCCTAGATAACCCTCCATGTTACCATGGAGATGCTTTCCATGGTTACTGCACACCTTATCAAATTGAATGGGATGGTCACCATCAGGAGGATACAAAAGAGATCATGGCAGAGACATTAAAATGGGTCTGATGAAAGGGGGGACACAATTTATGGTTTCTCCAGTGATCTAATTGAAAAACAAACACAATCCATGTGGATTTATGGGGGGTTGCATCCATACACCTGCTGGGACACAGAGGGTTAAGTTCTTAACAATAAGAATGAAATAAAAAAATAAACACCTGCAATTAGTAACCTTTGAAAAAAATACTACATTTCATATTAATGGGGGTTACATACTAAAAGAAACTTGCAGGGTGCCAATTCCTACAACACTTTGAAAACAGATCCCCCACAATTTTATACCATTACATACTGTTTTAAAGACATTCGCGGCGGTCTCTCAGCTAAAAATTTGAAGTATTCTAAATAAATAAAAAGAGGGCTGGTGGTGTCAAAATACAGATACTATCACTTCTAAATGTGATATTCTTGAATTCATAAAAAACTCTATCCCTTTCAGTAAGAAAATCCATGTTGACGTTTTTGGTGGGTTTTTTTTTTCTTGACCAGCTTATGCATTACTACCCAACATGTATATAATCAAGACAAAATATCATTAAAAAAATAAATTTCAAAAACATACTTCTTTTGCATTGTTTACACATGAAGTTTTCATTTTTTAACGTATAGTGTTATTTTTAAGTGAAACAGAAACTAATCCTTTTTTTATGTGGATACAACCTTGAAGTGAACTGTTAGGTGCTAGATATTAATATTGTTGGCATTTTTTTTTTAAATAACTTTGTACTAGCTGCTAGCTACCACCTCTTTATATTACTTTCACACTTGCGTAAATTTTTTTATTTATTAAATCCTTACCAGTACAGCACAACTGTTTGGATGAGAGAGAGCACCTTTGGCAGGTGGTTGAGCTGAGTATCAGTGAGATGCACTGGCAGCATCAAGCCTTGTCACTGATGACAGAAACTACTGTCTGTATCTATAACTGAGCACTTCATACATGATAAACCTCCAGCTCCCTGCTGCATCATTATTGAACCAGATCACTTTGGTACCACTATAAAGGCCCTCTAGTCGTAATCAATAGCACCAATCGGTATTTAAGTCACAGGCTGACCTGACCTTTTAGATAACATCATCCCAGCATGCATGCTGATAAATTTCGGACAAACACTGATGCTAACAAAATGGCGATAGTAACAAGTAGTCTTACAGAAAATGATGTTCCTGGGAGCTAAATTTGTCCATCCTAACATTGAAGAACACACAAATCTTGCCAACTTAAAAGATGGGCTTAAATGCAGGGGTCTGTCTACCTCTGGGAAAAGAAAAGAATCTTATTGAAAGGTAAAGATAATTAAAGAAATTAATTTGCACAGACAGCTGTGGAAGAATATTGTTTACATTATGAGATAGTCTACTAACTCCACTTCTAACGCAGGACTGACACGAAAGAAGAAACTACAATTACTATGCTTAAATTCAAGTACTTAAAGTGGAATCAAAAAGTTTTGATAGTTTAATGAAACAGATGAATTAACTGACATATTATTTTCATTCAGTGGTGTGGCACATAACTTGTAGCCATTTGTAATTAGGTCAGACAATGAAAGAGTCCTGGCCAGTAATATATATATTGCATAAAAAATATTAAAGAAAGAATTTAAAGAAAATAATTTTTTTCACAGGTGTGAAAAATGCAAGTGAAAGCTATTGTTAGATTGATCCACGCATTGATAGTGGAAAGTGGTACAAGATGAAGAAAGAACCAACAAAGCCTGCATAACCAAGTACCTTTTCTAGCCCATATCAGTGGCGTCCATTTCCATCAAAGACTTTACCCAAGCATTTAATTATGGTAATTATCTACCATTATCTTGTGGAGAGTGTGACATCTGTTTGATTTCTCAATAACCTGTAAGTACCACTGACAACGATGAAGATCAGACGGGTAAGAGTTCTGAAGATCTGCACACTAGTAAGTCTTTCACAAAGGGGAGAAATTTGTTCAGAAGTGGCCATGTGAAAAATATGGAAGACAGTCAGCCAGAAAGGTACACTATTTTTTAATCAACAGTTCAAGCATCTTACTCACACGAAATCATATTCAGTGACCGTCACTATATCTGAACATTCAGAACAATTAGTTTATGGCCCTAATTTTTATTCTACTTTGTAGTTATTGTGGCTGTCAGGAATTTTACAGAAATTCCTGTCAATTTTCCTGAATTAGGTATGATGTTGTAAGTGCATTCAGATCATATAAATGTCACAGAGAATGCAGCTACTGAAATACAATATTGAGGGGAATGATAATTCACTTTTTCAAAGGCAAAACAACCATATGATAAAGGTTTCAAAAAGCTCATTTTTTTTTCAAGGTTAACCACACAGCCATATTAAATTCTTTTGCTTGCATGTATTAAATTAACCCTGACTCATTTAGGAAGAAAACATGTAATATATACATTGTATATACACCTAGTACACTCACTGTATAAATGAATACACCCACAAGAATTTATACCACAGGTTTATTAACTTCTGAAGTAAGCAATTACAACATCTAAAGCTATGAGAGAGTGCTTATCTGTCAAGTGTGGGAGAGCTAATCAGAGAGTGTTCCTATCTTGTCCCTCTCAATTCATACCGCCTTACATAATGAAAAGCCATCCACTTGGGTACTTGTATTGAGCACACTCCTTTGTTTTCATCAACGCCTATACCTATGACCAGCACCTTAAACTTTGGCTCATTTTGTTCAATTTACAAGATCGTTTCCGCTAGAAGGTATTTCCAACATCAAGAATGCTCCATAAAATAATTTATATGGGCTAAATAAACACTAAAAGAGTTGCATGTAGAATATTCTGCCCTAACTTTATTAAGCTTTGATACAATGTTCGTTATCTATCCTATCAGGCCATATAGTGGTCAAACAAGTCATATTTTTTCCTGAGACACACAAACACATTAAAAAGTTCTTTCCACCATATTTATAGCATCATAAATTCAACCAATCTTTATAACTCCTGGAATGTCAGTCCAAAAACGGAATTAGGTGGCCTAAAATAACCAGGATTTACTGTGGACATCTAGATAACAACAACCATTTCTGGAATGTTTTCTCTACATTAATTTTTACCAAAAACCACAAGCTTTCATTATTAGTCAAAAACCTCTTATTCAGAAACAAGTTCTTTCTACATCATTTGATATCTTAATAAGATCTGGGTGGAGCTCTTTGTTTTGGAGTTAACAGTAAATTAAGCATCAATTAATCATACCATGCCATTTTAAAATTCCACAGCATGTCTAAATACGCCTTTGTGAATATTCAAACAATACCTGCTATCTTTCTGTTCCGTTGCAAACCCAATAGCTCTTCAAGACTGGTACGCCTAAATCCTTGAAGTTTTTCACTGAAACTACGTGTCCACTTGTAATTTCCAAATGCCATCCTGATCACCAGAGATATTGTATTTCTGTGCAGAGGATGGTAATCGGATAAGGTGCGCCTCCCTCCATATTATACAGGTCCCACTAATATCCCAGTGAAAAGTTGAACTGTCCCTGACATATTTATTCCAATTGTTTGTGTTAAAATATTCTCAGCTTACCGAGGTGTGTAATTATGATGAACCACAATAGGAGACAGTACAACTATATATTCAACTCCATCCCCTGTCCTAGTTCTGGGCTGGAGAAACCACCTGTTACAAATTATCTCTCAAACTCACTACAGCAGCAATACAACTAGGTGCTTGTCTTGCAGTGTACACAGCAACAGATGTAGCAATCACAGGCTACATACTTTTCTCTGTGGTCTGCAGCCATTGTCCCTCAGAACTGGTCAAACCCTGTGTTTCATACAGTAGAACACGCATTGTTTGGGGATTCACATCAGACCACCTGTTGATTGCAGTATATCTTTACCTACATATCACACCTGTTTGTCATTGAGAAACCTATCTCATCAGGGGAGATAACTGATTACACATTACCACTGCACGTCTCAATCTTGTGAGTGACCAAGCTTATCCAAGCACTGAGCTCCTGAGTCTGTGAGAAAAAGACTGTTTCTCACCAGCACAATAACAATATCAAGGCAAATCCCACAGTATGTTTCTCTTCAACTCTGATAAACACATAACTTGGATGATAAACTCTCAATTATAATTACATCATTTTAACCTCTTAATAATCCTTAATATATTAAGGTTAGATCAAGCAAGCAAATGCATCATGTCTAGCACTTTGGAGCACCCCAGGTTTCTTCTTTCAAATGTTTCGGTTATCACTAAAATCAAGTAATAATATCAAAGGGCTTGATCTGCTACTGCCTGTGTTTATAAGTTTAATTATACAATCTACATACAGAATAGTGCGTATCACAAAAAAAATCTTACAAGATGGATACTTATTGAACTGATGAACTACACATCTTCATCAGGCCTCAGAATCTGTATGTGAACGCTTTTTGTTTTTTTTTGTTTTTTTTGTTGTTGTTATTGTTTCTTAATACAAATTTGTGTTTTGTTGTTTTTGTTTCTATAAAAATTATGTTGTAAAACGTTTGAAATCTGGTGCTGCAATTGCAAATTTCAACCTAGGTGACATTCACCTAAAGTAACAGACTTATACGTCAAGAAAAACTTTTTGCGGCCAACATCATTTTTTAGCAATAAGCTAGATTTATTGTAGGTATAAGAAATAATGCCCAAAGTATTCGACAGCATTAAACTTAGTGGAAAATACTTCTTGAAAGTTAAGAATGATTGGCCAGCACACTTGAGACATACAGTAAATCAGACATAACCAACGTTATTATGCAATGGACACTTTACTCAACAACTATGAAAACGCTTGAAAAACAACCTCAGGTCAAGTAGAATATCGTTTTATTGACTTTTTTGGTGCTTTTTCATCTAATATTTGCTACATGTATAATTTGGATTATTAACAAAGTAAAACTGTCAATATGGCCACCTGCACAGAAGAAAATCCAATTGTTTGGTTTCTTATGTAATGACCATCAAGAAGTGTATCTAAACACTGGGATCCCACTATGGTTAAGAAGTAATAAATATCTGGAACATTGTCAAAATGTTATTGAATATGAAGAGTTACAAGTTGATAAATAAATGACATAGCAAGGCATGAAATGTATATATCACTAAGGCGACATCAAATGTGTACAATCACGGCAAAAAATTTGAAACCTGTGGTTTGAAAACATTTTCTCTTGCTTGAAATCATAAGTGTAAAATTTCTTTGATTTATTCTTTTTCATTTATGGTATTCTGTAAATAAAATTCTAACTCATAGCAAGCAGTTTCAGTTAAACGGTAACAGTTTAAATTAAAGGCACAGAATTATACATTAAAATGTAACAGGACCCTATCAAATTTAGAGCAAGAGAGAAAAAAAATCCCCCACAGTGTAAAACTGCCAGAAATGTCATAAAACAATACAAGTTTATATCTGGCCCTGATAGTCACCCTTTAACTTTTAGATAATCTACTTCCTGCAATGACCTGCTATTGTCTGCTAGCACTTATCTTTTTAATCCAGAGTTAAAACTAGTTATTTCTTATCTCTTCGCTATCTCTGTAAGTCTGATTAAAAGATGAAAAAAGCTAACTATTTTTTCAGTCATTGCTGTTCATGCAGGAAACATTTAATCTGCAGGTGGAACTGAAACCAGTTCCCAGAACTAAGGTTTCTTCATGTATATATAATTTCCCCCTAACTGATGATAATTCATCTCCTATCTATTAACATTTTAAACCTCTTCCTTAACATTATTCTTTCCATTTTCCTCTGAGCTTGCACTTTTGTTAAGGAATTTCACTAACTTTAAAACCAAATCCTTAACCAAGTCTTGAAAATCCACTGATATGTGCACTCTACTGCCTCAATGTAAAAATTCAATGCAGTCTATGGATTGGACAAGGATAAGCTCAGGGCTGATATAAAGGTCAGTTTGAGGTCAAGGTCACCCACAGATACTGGAGACCCTTAATCGTACAGTACACAGCTGTGGGGGTAAAATCTAATGCTGCATAATCATATTTATTCTGAGACCAATGAACATTCACCTTATCATGACTCAGTGACCAACTTCCAACAAAGTGAATACTGAAGGGCTGCTATAGTCCCCACAAACTGGGTCATGCTGCACAGGCCCCTTAACAATGTGTGTCCAGTGACTAATTTGTTTTTAATGAAGAACAAAACTTTCTGCAAAGGTTATGTAAATATTTATGTTCTTCACTTTAGGTTCTGATTCCACTTTGCAGACTTTAATTTTAAATAGATTATAGTATATCCAATAGGGCTGAGATAGTAAAGACACCAAAACACTAATGCAATGTAAAATTATGTTAATTAGGTTGTTGCTAAATATTTGGTCCCATGAAAAGACTTGTTCGGGTTATCTAGGACAGTCCTTGGTATGCCAAACCTCTACAGAAAACACTTTCCCTCTAATCAGAGTGACACAGAACAAACTAAATATTGACACAGACTAACCTGTTTTATCTACAAGGAGAAACAGTTTTTTGTTCACGAGTTCACCATTACTCTGCAGGAGATTCCTCACTCCAGCTTTAGTTTCTATTTTCCAAGGGCTACTGATGGTGGACACATTAGTTACTTTATTGTACTTAATGATGAAATTATCTTCAAATTAAAGATTCAAGCACTTTGTTGTGGTTTTCAAAGGACATATTTCTCTTCACTCGTCTCCAACCATTTTTTTCTTACCTAAGCATGTTCTCTGCAGAGAGTATATAATAGAAAGATTATAGAAGACACCAGCATCACAATTGTTTAGGCAAATATGAAGGATGCATTGTATCTGGCATTGATGGCTGATAAATATTTGTTTTATCCAGCAACTGCATCTTCCTGTCAAGACCCTTTCCTGTAAAAGCGTATTCACCTCGACTTAGAGAATCAGACTTATTGCACAAGTGCCAGTTTCCTCATCACACAAGGCACAGTAATTTGATTACATCAGTTCTTCATCTGAAACATCCTAACTTACCTTCATGTGTCTGTTAATTCATGAACGTAGGTTGCTCACCAAAAAGTTGCTCCTGGTATATTCATGGTTTTTTTTAATTAATAGGAGACAAATATGATATATTTACTACACAAGAGAGACAAATCACTACTTTTGTAAGTTTTCCTTTCATAATTTATGTAATTTTAGTACAAACCCCATCCAAAGAGATAAAAGTGCAACTCACCCTCCTCCGACTTTGTCCCCTGAACATTCTACAAACGAAAAAGAAAAAAAAAAATCAATTGAAATATCAAATAATCTCTGAAGGACCTGACTCTCTAGCCCTCTTCAAATGACATGCAGTGGTTGACACCCATACTTCCAAGCATGCTCATATTTTTACCCCCAAATACTCTACATTCTTTAAAAAAAAAAGTATTCAAACATTTGCTCAACAGATTTATAAATTTGCCTTGCTACAACACAAGCAAATATCCATATTTCAATGGTAAAATGAACTAGCAAGTAACGTCAAAGTACCATTTGAAGCACTGTTTTCACTTCATGACTCGATCTAAAGACCAGAATGTTACCCCAAAATATCTTTTTCATTTTCAAAATGATTTGATACCAAATGAAACTCTTTAATAATATTAACTTAAATTAAATGCCATGTAAGGGAAAATTTGCAATACTCTCAAATTTCTTAATTTAAAATAAATTAACCATATCATATGCATTAATAACAACATTTTTATTAACAAGTGTAACTAATACTGCAACAAAGCTAAGCCCAAAGACACATATTTTTGCATTATTTTTGTATCATGGTCTCTACAGCCTAATTTCACCAAAATTTATCTTCTGCAGTCTCTGATGGTTAAACTTCCAAAAAATTCTCTAGCAAGCTGTCTTAACGCAAAAAATGTGAGCAGATAAGACATTAAAAAATAAAGGGACTCATTTGTTTCCCCTTCATTCTGTATCTTGGCACTCTACTGACACACAGCACAATAGACCTGCCATGTATTGTTCTTTTTGCATGGCTGGTTGTTGGGTCTTCAATTGGAAACTTGAGAAATAAGCCTGTCTTATCTTTTGCTTGAATGTTTTCTTACAAAAAGGTGTTAAATTAAGAGGATTGAAGGTTTGTATGGTGCACCATCAAGAACCAGTGATACTGCCAATTACAAATTTTACAAAAACACCAAGTGTGAAAGTTTTAATATTACTATGCATTTTTAAAAAAAGCCTTTTGTGCATCTAGTAAGAAATATGTCTGAAAATTGCACCATACATTGCAAAACTCTAGCATATATCTTTACCTAAACTTGATGACACAGTGTATGTATGTTCAAAGTAGAGAAAAAGGTTTTTATGCTTTGTTTGGTGTGTATGTTGCTGTAATCCCCATTATAAAAGGAATTTTTCACTGCTATAGGGAAAACACCAAGTGCCAATTTTGCATGGCACTCACATCAACGCCTACCATAACATAGGAACTCATGTCCGAAAGACCTGTATTAACTTAATTTCACTGCCAATGGCACATGTTGAAGGAACATTTTTATTACAACTGGCTGACAGTGTAGTCAAAAAGTATTTGTTGGATCTCTTGATCACTAAATTCATTTTATGACAGAATCAAATAGACACCCAAAAAAAAAAAAAAATTAATACCAAAAATATATATATATAGTGATTTTTGTATAAGTAAGAAAATGTTGCTTTTATCCAATCAAACAGAGATTCTGAGCAGATTGTCTTGCGAGACATGTTGGCCAAATACAATAAAGTCATTTGAGTGTTCCGTTGTGGCCAGCTATCTATCACAAATGCCTCAAACTCTACGGCAGTACTGTTCAATCATTTTAATCTACTATTAAATATTAAATGTCAAATAGTCTAAAATAAAATGAATCTGGACTTTGAACTGCTTTCATTCTATCATCAATGTTGACATAATTGTATCTTAATGTTCATATGAGCAAAAGTAGGTGAAAGTGGATTAGGCCTATCATAGTGAAAGAAAATCAATAACAAAAATTCCTCTCTTAAATCAGCTATACATTTTTGGAAGTAATAAGTACAATATTCAATTTCAATACACAGTGTGAGACTATAAGAAAAAACAAATGGAATATTAATTATTATTGTACATGTGCATGCAAATAAAAAACATACAATGCAGACTTTAAACCCCAAATAAAGCTTTTGGTAGGGATTGCATTAAAAATTGCTCTTCAATACAAAAAAAAAAAAAAAAAAAAAAAATAAATGACAATCATTTACTATATAAAAAAAAAGTTTAAAAAGAAAAAGAAACCAAAATCCTCTCATAAAATTAAAGTACATTCTGGAATTTGTTTGGATGGTCTGAGGTATAATTGACAGGACAGAATTCCATTGACACATTTTCAATATTACCCAGGTCTCATTTAAGCTGGAAAAAACTATGTAGATCAATTCTCCTTTTAAGTCAACAGCAAACACCATTTCATTTTTATCAATCTCCCAGGGTGTTTGCCAGTGAAGTTCACTATCACCATGACTTTTCATTATTTCCACCTACCTGAAGATTTATTGTGGTCATTGCTTGTATCAAACTTTCCTATAAACTCTGCTTTTTGACATAATCCCCAGCTGCATTTCAAAATCCACACACAAAAAAATTTAACAAAACAAAAAACCCAACAAAAACAGTTGGTAGATAATATACAACTCGGCTTAATTTAAAAATTACTCAGATAATCTAGCCATCTCATAAATCTACCTGTCGGTATAAACACAACACCTGTTACCTTTTGCTATTATTGTTTTAGAATGTCAGACAAATTCTCAAAGGGCAATCAACTTTAAAATTTAATGGTATTCTTGGCACAGTTCAAGTTTCAAAATTGTCATATAAGAAAAACGTGTGTAAAACAATCAATGCATGTTAATTCTAGGTCTTTGTACCTACATGAATCTAGGAGATTGAAACTTCTGGGTGTTCCCTTACTGAATTACTTCTCTAATAAAATGTAAAATAATATTATCAATAAGAGTTTTTCATATTAAACAATACAATATAAAAGCCAACCTTTAAAGCTTTATTTTTAATCATATCCATCCTTTGCATGACGTTGCAATGCTATATAGTATCTCTGATTCAGCACTTTTACACGTGGTACGTGCCACATATTCGTACCAAAAGGGTTTACCCAATTACTTTACATATACACAAACTTGTACAAATCAAGAGAGCAAACATTTTGGCAAAACAAATTTCAAATTCATTATATAATGCTACTTAGTGGCAGAGTTTGGAAACAAATTCATGACTTGCTTTGAAAAAATAATCCTGCAAACTTAGTTATCAAAAAGAGGGTGAGAGTTTTCTTTACCCCACTTTCAAACAATGCATTAAATTGGAATCTAGAAGCGCCAGGCCTAATCTTAGTTTAAACAGGATATCAGTTTTTTTGTGTCAAAAAATCAATGACTGGACACTCAGTTTTCCCTTGGTCTACATTTTGGCTAGTGACTTTTGATCCTTGAAACTCCACAAAAATGTGCCGGCCAACAAAATGCTTTCTATAATCTTAAAGGTTCTAACATATAAAAAACTGCAGCCATGTTTACTTTCCAAATTTGATTATTTTGCTTTCATACAGTCTTTTGAAATACCAGTTAGAATTCATTTATGAATTTTATAATACAAGAATTTTGAAAGACTATTGAAATCTATTTAAAAATTCACAAAAATGGAAAAAAAGTTGTCAAAGAGTTTTTCTTTTCATATGTGTTACACGTTTTCTTTTATGTTTTCACCCCCCTGCAATTTTTTTTTTATGGATCTAACAATGCTCTAACTCAATAATATTTTCTTCTACTTTGGTACACATATATGTAAATATAAATCCTGATTAACAGCTGACTGTGCAGAAACTGTGAGTCGATCTTCTTATCCAATTACTAGCATATTCTAAATCATATCACATATATATACTTCTTTAACATCTCGACTCTTTACGCCAATGTATTGGTGAATGGTGTGATGAGAGAATTTTTAAAATAATCAAATCAAATGAAATGTGCCCAGTTTCTTTATCTGCATATTTGTCTCTCTAAATTATTAATTAAGATTCAAATCGAAGGCACATTAAACTCGAATTTTTAAATCATGTATGAATAAAAATTGTCTTACAAAATATAAAGTTTCACTAACCATTATATAGGGTTTCTGGAGTTAAATTCTCCTCACCATAACCTTGCATGTATGTTAAAATGCTAGCCAAGGGTTTTTGAAAACTGTTCAGTACTTTCCCTTTATGGTGCAAACCTTTAAGGCACCTTTGGCAAGTGAAGAAGTTGGTCTCTCCAAAGGTTTCCAATTTTTATTTTGTTTTAGCTCATACCAATCCTTTTCTTAGCACCTCTTTACACCAAAATAATGTGATAAAGAGAAAGAAAATTAAATTCCTCCCATTTGCTGGTTTTCCTAAATTTCAATCTGCAGATTTTTAACTTTTCTTTTGTTTTATGCTTTTCGTAGCACCTTTTTACACCAAGATAATGATGTGATTTAAAGAGAAATAAATAAAATTCAATTGTCTTCCTAAGAAATAAATCAAGCCTAAATGTCAGATTTGTCTTCAGCTAGCAATAACTGTTACATGGTGTGTTGGTAAAGACCGCTTACTAGATAGACTCTTACAAAAACAAAGGGGTCATCTACCTGCCTAGTAGTGGTACTAACATACATAGCGCTATGTAACGTAGTGAAACAACCAAACATTAGATTTGTGAATGAAAAGGTACCATGTAGAACATTGAAAAAGCCATCTAAGATTCTAAATAATATAACAGATAGTTTATTTTTATAATGTGTAATCATGTAACTTAATTACTTCACCCGTAAAATGCAATCTGATTGGTTCATTTAACTTTGTCAACATTCTTCATATCGCATAAACAAAGTTTCCGTTCAATCGATCGCTCCATATGAAGTCCTTGGTGCCTTCGTTTCCATTTTGTTGCTACGATTTTACTGCTTCTTTTAAGGAATAAAGTAATTTTTCCTCATTTTATACAATATGTAGTAAGTTGGGACTGTTTGCGCGCTTTCATAATCTGTTTCATGGCTTAAATGCGTAAACTATCCTAACTTACATTGCATCATATTACAAAGAGCAAAATAATTTTCCTCCCTTGTACTTATACGTTCATTATATAAACCAAATTAAATATCTCATACAAAGAAGTCTTTCTAGAAAATACTCCATGTCTGCCCTATATTTATTAATGACATAATTTTATAACTAGCATGTATTTGATATGGCAAAAGTTCTTCTCTGGGAAGATGAATGTTTTCATCAAACAATTATATACACTGGATCAGTACAACTTTGGGAACTTGCATTACATTGACATTATATTCATAAAATTGTTGTTCATTTACACTAACATAATCTACACGAATGTTGGAACTTTCTCTTACCTGGTATTTCTTTCGAGCAGGCTCATAAAGCATAGCCAGGGACTTGAAAAAGTAACAGAGTTCTGCCATTAAACCTGATTAGTCCTCTTAACTACCGAATTCAGAATTCAAAATCTGTCCAAGTTCAAAAGACTTCCATATCTCACGATAATGCAAGTAAACAGGGAATCCCTTCCCTTTCACTCTGTGAACTGTAACAGTGTATTGATAGAAATTCCTATCCCTCCACGATCATCTGAGGGTAAAAACCCACCTCTACTTTGTTGCTGACCAGTATACCGATTTTCTAAATTTAGTGTCAAAGCAATGCAATAAGTGCGACCGCTGGGTTCTGTGTCAACACAGTTTNTTTAGTGTCAAAGCAATGCAATAAGTGCGACTGCTGGGTTCTGTGTCAACACAGTTTTGCTGAAACAAACAAAATGAGAGCTCAGCACTGCAGAATGGTGCATGTATTAGCTACTCACTGTTTTCACCTAGAATGAAACAAGAAACTAAATTTGCCAATTACGTCTATTTAGATAAGGTTTTATTATCTCAATCAGAAATCAGATGAACAGATTCCCGATTGGTTTAAACAACACTGGAGTCAACGGCCACACATCACTGCCACCGAACTGCCTCTACAGACCACAAACCCCTCGTCTATCATGCACACTGAATTCTTTAAACCGCTAATCTTTTAAATCGCCTAGGTCTAAACAGTTCATTTCAAGACAATACACCTAATAGTGTGTTGTTTTGGTCCATTGTCCTTGAGAGTGTATCAGCCTTTCTATTTTCAAACCTTTTCAAATTCTACAAGATCATAACGCTTTCACAGGAAATAATCATAATGTGATTGAATCAAGTTAATCCATCTTATGATTGTTTAAACTGTTACATTCTCAAAATATTTATGAATTAAGAGATTTAGATTTACAAGAGGCTATACCCATACAACCGGTCATTTTTATAGTACGTTGCACAGGTTGACCTTTTCTTTCTGTACATCATGACACATTTAAAAAAAAAATTCTTACCATACTGCACTGCTTAAAACTCTAGTGACTGCTATCCATTTAATCCACCGAGACAAAAATCTATATGCTACCGAAAATTAATATCAGAAACTCTACAATACTTCAGTGTTTTATTCACAATACTTGCACTGCTGAAGAAATAAAACGATAGACCGCATATGGAAAATGACGCTCGTAATTTGTCATAACGTTTAAATATGTAACGCAAGAAAATGTAATTTTGTTCTTTTTATCTACAAAAAAATCTAAAATTAGCTTCTTCTTTTAAGAAATTTTTTTTAAAATCTAAACTGAATCAGATACGGATAGGACCTCCCTTGTTCTGTAAACTAAACACTTGCAGGAAAATCTTAGTTCTGGCGTTAGCATTTTGTGTGAGGTCCTAGAAGCTGCTTCATGACATCCATTAACAATTATCCATTTACATTGCCTCTTACAAACACTAAAAGATCACAAATTGTGTACATTAACGCCCATTTCAAATACAAGGGTACTTTAACATGCAAACAAATGCTGCAGAAACTCCAACTTCAAAACAAAGAATACTAGTGTTTTACTCTTCAAACAAAACTCTATACATTGATAAAGGGGAACAGCATATTAGCTAGTGCAATGTTACATCATAACACTGTCACTCTAAATATTCAGAAAAAAAAACATACCAAAAAACAATGGTGCCATAGTTGACAATCGGGGAAAAAGTACAATTTGGAAATTAATCGTCGGTTATCAAGCAACATCAGATCATGCTACAGCGATAGCTAATGGGATAAATTACCATTCATTTAGTGTGTTTATCAGATTTAAATTCATTACATATTTTTTTTCTACATCGGTCAGAATTTTTGTTAGAGTGGTTTCCCTTTGCACTGAGAAGTCAGAGTGGGCATGCAGGGGTTATCTTTCCTTCCTCAACACAAGCTACAGTCCAGCTTAGGTGGCCCCACTACATCTGGGGAAAGTTTCTCAAAAACAGAATGATATTATTTAATTATGAAAGATATGATGATATATAATAATTATACATGTTGAAAAAGGTGGAAAATACGAAATTGAATACAAATTCATGATTTTCAAAAATTTCTCGCATAATATGAACAAAAGTCCTTGGGATTCGACTCGGGACTGCGGTTTACCAAACCCATGCTTTACCTACTGAGCTATGAAGTATACAATCAAATTGATCGAAACAGCTATATCGCAAACTATTTAAATCGCCATCTTGTGACGTGCTATAAAAAGTATAGCTTTAGTGTAGTGGGCTACCTTAAATAAACAATCATTTGATTGATATTTCGAAATAATACCCAATGAATACTTATACATATGGATATTGTAATTTAAACTCACCATGACTGGTATCTTTTTTCTCATCTGGACAGCCAGCTCTTTGTTGGGTTCATGACTGGTATTTTTGACATCTCTCTCCTCTTCACTAGGACTTGCCGCCTGTTTAACATTTTCATTACCAAAGGTTTTATTTTCTTTAAGAGGTTTTTGTAACTTTCTTTTGACATCAGGACTGTCTGGGGAGGAGGCTGAAGACACGGGGATAGGAATTGTGTAGTGCTGAAGAAGCCATGAGCGCGATTTCATGCGGTCAGGGGGTGGAGGGCTGGACTGGAATTTCGGGGGAAGTGTTCCATTCACTGCAACATTCGACAAATGTTTATTTTTATATTGATAGGCACAATATTTCTTATGCATTTCATCCAGAAGGGATGATTTTGAGGGTAGAGTTTGGTAGCCATTTTCTATGTGTCCATTGGTCAGTTGTTCTACCACTGGGGCATACAATTTCTTCCACTTGTTGCCGGTTGAGCCATGCCAGGTCTGGGACATATCCTTCTTTAAGAACATTTCCTCCTGTCTTTTAAGTTCTTTCTCCATCTCAACTGTGTCCATATTGTTGACCATGTTCTGTGCATTGTTACAGTAGATCTCATTGGCAGGCAATCTGGGCCGGTTTCTCCCCTTAGCAGAAGGTTTTCTGCGAAACAGAACAGGACTTGTGGACGCCACCAATACCTGCATTTCTGGAGACTGATCATGGAAAAATGTACCCATCCTGTTTCCTCTGACTAGTTTTTGTGGAAAGTCTGTGGGTTTTTTGACGGGAATTTTGCTCTCCACATCTCCCACACTTTTGTTTCGTTTACGTGGCCTCTCTAAGGAGTCTGTGGTGTTAGTTCCCTGTGATACATGACTGTGAATGCTAAACACCACTTCTGTATCTTCAAATGGATTACTGTTTTCATCAAACGAGGTCTGCACTGCAGTGGTTGACAAGCTTCGAGTATGCCTAGGACCAAGAGGTTTCTTCAAAATCTCATTAAAGTTTTC
>CAJDSM010044524.1:1791-12659 GCA_903981925.1 Ostrea lurida
TTCCTCTACAGAGCATGTACAGTCGTGCTGATTTCCAGCGTCCGCACACGTTCGACACAATGGAAATTTCAGTTTTCCTGGGATCAGGTACGGAAGCACGGGAGGTGGTACATATTTCTAGGTGGCAAGACCTTGATTTTGGCAAGGCCGAAATAATTTGATATGTCCCGAATATCTTTTGTGATAATGGTCGGATGACCCACGGGATAACGACAGTATTTATTTGTCCAGGGGTAAAGACTTGTGAAATCGTAGTACTGAATGGTTTCGTCCTCTTTAGCTTTAAAATGGAGTTTTATGGCATTGGTGCGACCCCCAAAAAAACTGTCACGGGGATCAAGTCTGTCTTGCAGATCCAACGTGGAGACAAACTGTTGCAAATCAGTGTTTTTCTCCAGCTGGTATCGAAATTGATGTTCCCATACGATGACCAGATCGTATCCAAGCACTTTGAGTTCTCGTTCTCGCTTTTTGGTCATCTTGAAGAGTTCATCTAGCGTCTGGTTTGTCGCAGGATGCTTGACATCAGATCGATCTTGTTGGAAGCAATCCGGACATCCGTGGTACACACAACCTAAAAGAAAAATTCACATAAGATGTAAAAAAAAAACATGTTTTCAACACAAGATTCGCCGCCGCCCTCCCCCCCTCCGTTAGGGGAAAGGGAGGGGCAAAT
The DNA here is from genome assembly GCA_903981925.1 of Ostrea lurida. NCBI lineage: Eukaryota > Metazoa > Mollusca > Bivalvia > Ostreida > Ostreidae > Ostrea > Ostrea lurida. The sequence goes on from CAJDSM010044524.1 coordinate 2,468, forward strand.
TCAATGCCAAATTTTTGTAATACATTATAAATGTCTTACCATAAAATTCGTAAATGGTGCCTTTCCCCTTAGAATTCTTGACAAAACCATCGCATCGGTAATTGGTGCCTGGTACGTGATACTCCCCCCCCCCCATTGAGAGCATGACAGATGTGCACGGGTGTTCCTCGTTGTCGACTTCGTTGCATTAACCATTCCAACCATTGAATGGAGATTTTACTATAGTTCTCTTTGCTAACGTATCCTTGAGAAGGTATGACGGCAATGGGACTCTTCAATTGTTGTTTTCCCACTTCCGTATTTTCCTCTTTTTCTAGATCACTGATGGCAACCCATTTTCCATCAAGCCACACCCCTTTAACTCCCTCAAAGTCCTCCATCTGAAGCCAGGTGGATGTCTGATTCCTTGTGATTTCTACTTCAAGGTTGTGTTTAAAAAATAAAGTTTTATAAATGCCCATACAAACACTGGCGATCGTTACGTAATCAAAGGGGTCTACGCCATCTATGGTTGTCGTTGAAATAGTCCCATCGGGTTGAACGTGCGAAGTTTCTATTGTCGTGGCCTGAAGAACAGTATTTCGAAAGGCTATGCAACCCCTTCGTAAGATGTCGACAATACTTCAACATCTCTTCTTGAAAGTTAAATACTTCAGAACTCTTACTTGCATGCCACGTGACTAATTTCTTTCTCTCTCCCGACGACATGAAATTGTATCCGTAGAATTCTAGAGCCGGATAAGGGCCCACGTAAGTTTGATGATCTTTCGTATTAAAATAATGAGGAAAGAATCCCTTGCTGAGTTCCTCTAAACCAAAAGCTTCTGGGATCTTTGCTAATTTCATGGGAAGGAAATTTAACGAATCCAAGAATGTGAGATTAAGTTTGTTGGCGATGTGCATGTACATTACTTTGGACCCGTTGTAAATGATTTTATCTGGTCGAATCGAATGTCGGTCAATGAGAACCTCTAAAATGGGATACAAGTCAAAACTTTTGGCGTTATGAGCGATTAAAATCGTGTTTTTGACGTGTGGCTGGGTCACGTAGGCACAAAACTGCTGTGCAGCGTCTTCACCGCGAAAGATCAGTTCCCGGTGACCACAAGTATCTGGACATGGAGAACGGACGAATTTTGATTTTTTTCATTTGAGAGCACCTGACACAGCGTACACCACACTCGCTACACGTAGAATCTTTGTTAAATTCGTTTTTTTCACACGCATGACAAGACGTCTGCAAGACTGCAAAATTAACTTTATGTTGTTGCAGTCCGCAAGACGGATCCTGACAATTTTGGCACATTCTGCAACTTGCACACTGTCGTTCCTTCTTGGCACATTCTCGACATCTGATGCAAGAGGGGGTATAGCCTTGATCGCATTGAAAAATGTCGTCCTGGCGCGTCTCAAAATCATAAAAGATAAATTTCTTTTTCGCTTTTTCAGGATCCGATTGGTATGCTTTTTGATAACAAAGGTGTTCCCCCACGTGGTATTCGGAACAACTCGAACACAGCCACTCGCCACAGATGTGTAGCTTAGGGTTGCGTTTAGCAGTTGACAGTTTAACACGACATTTCTTACACTGATGCCACTGTTCACAAGCGGGGGGTAACTTGTCTTTGCGCACTATTTTACCGACTCTGTGTCTTTCAAAGCAGGCGAGTGAACGACAGACACGACCACAAGACGGACATCCAACCTGCACTTCCGACTCGGGACAATTATCGTGTAGACATACGTCACAAGAAGTCGCACAAGTATGGGAATATTTGTTTTTGTAAGGTTTCAAACACGTATGGCAAAAATAAGCCGCATTGAAGAACCCCTGTATCCTTCCAATGCCATGCCAGTGTTTCTCACTTTCTGTTTCCACGTGATACAAATAAAGACGTGTTCGTCCCGTGTCCTCTTTCGTAACTCGCACGAATTTGTTTCCTACTCGGGACGACACCACATTGATACTCACATTCAGCAGGGTTTCGAAAGGTTCGATATCATTCAACCCCAGATATCTGTCAACAGGTACGCCTGCTTTTTTACACAGCCAAATCGCCATTTCCGTCTGATATTTTTTACGCGATTTTTTAAGCAAATTACCATAATAGTGTTTGGGAACAGTTTTGTGTTGAATCACGTGATCCATCCTAACACCAGAGTCGTTTCCTGTTAAACGAGACCACGTCTCGGCAGTTACCTTTTTACAGGTTTTCATGAAACAGAGACCTATGGCAATGGGTAGACAGAGATTGTTGTCATTTTCGACATACAAAACGGATTTCTTTTTCTTTAGAGAATTATTGGGTCCAAAAAGAGACGTAACCGGTAACTTATTTCCACTCCAGCTCCCGCCCTTTGGCAAATCGATTGATCCTACAGTGACGAGTAAATGTTCGTCAACGGGAATCGTTTCGTTAGAGTTAAGCACCTTGGTAATCTCAGACATCACTGTATCGGCATTGAGGTTTTCCCATGATTGTAATGGGACGACAATGGGGTTGTTTAAATTGGGGTGACTTAACACCACCCTCCCTAGATCGGCATCTTGTCCTCTGGCCCGTGACAATACGTCACTGAACATATCATGTAATTTGTCATAAATGTCTATTAATTTATCTCCCTTCCATTGGTCATTGAACTTTACCTTGAAGGTTGTGTCACGGGCCAAATTCTTTTTATACGTCCGAGTTTCCCTTTTCCATATGAAATAAGATTTCTCAGCTTCATCATCCCCACCCCCTAACTGAACGCTAGTAGATGGCTGGTCATTGTCAAGGGATTGTCTTGGTTTCTTTGATGCAGGTTCCAGGTCAAAAAGAAGCTCATTCCATAAATTATCTATGTGTCCATTCCATTCTAGTTCCTTTATTCGGTTCTCAACCTCAGTGTCACCGGTTAGACCGTTGGCTGCAGCAAAGAGATTGATGGTGTCAACATCCGTTAAAGAGTCTAGGATTTCTTTTAACAGACTGTTGGATGGCATATCTATACTGCAAGACCAACGAATAAGTATACATAATTATGATAAATTATGTTTGTGCATCATAGTTTTTCATCAATTTTCAAAGCAAAAATTTGTCTAAGCAGTTTTAATGTTTAACCAATGCAGTTCTGACCAACCAAATATCAAGTTTTTTTAATCATATGATATGGGGGTGGGGTAATGACCACAGAATCAATATAATTTACAAGACAGACGTGCCAGCATTTTAGGGGGAAAATGTCAAGAATAAAATTCTGATTAATCATGTTGGTACATCAAATGATAAAGGATCTCGAATGTTCTGATCTGGTTTAGGATTTCAGAAGTAACACTTGGGAGTTCTGGTCAACCAGACAACATATTAAAGGGACATGGTTACAATGTGACTATGCCCCTTTAAGTCTATCCAACACATAGAAAAAAAATACAAGTCTGTGTAAATTTAATTACTTTAATCAAAACAACTTTTTATTATTTACATTTGCTTTTTCTAAACCCTAGTATTCATAAAAAAAAAGAACTAATGAATAAAAAATAAACTTTTTTTTTTTTTTAAAAGATAGTATGCCAAAATGTTTTTAGTATTATTGTATAAACAAGAAGGAATGGCTTTTTTCTTACATTTCTATGGATATACAAAATGCTGTAGTTTAAATACTGAAATTTAGGAAAATAAATGTTCATTACACTAATCTCCATACAAGCAATATTCCTTTAGTAAGCGGTAAACTTAAAAGTAAAAAGAAACAAAAAAACTGCTAAAAGCTCAATTCTTTTCCTAAATTACATGCAATATTAAAAAAATATATATATCAAATAAGGGATACAAATCCACAAAATTTACTCAAAAAAAATTAATGCTCACTGCACTAAACAGCAAATATAAAGGTGTCAGCACATACAACAAGTTATTCCTCTTGTAAATCAGTTCTAGAAAAAAAAGTTTCTGCTTTCAGGCCGATAAAAAATGAGGTAGGTAAGCTTTTATTCTTTTCCTTGGACTTCTATCAACAAAACAACAAAGAAGCTCTGATAATAAAAGAAATACCACTTTAAAGCATTTCTGAGACAAAAGGACAAAAAACTGAAATCTTCAGAAAAGAAGAAAAAAATGAGGTAGACATAAATTAAAGTCAACTTGGAAAGCAGAAACAAAACTTTTTTCTAGACCTTGCTAACATTAAAAAGAAAAAGTGTAACAACGCCACTTTCCAATGAATCAAAATAAACAGTGCAATAACCACTATCATTCATGTGTGCCTGCACAAACTTGTTCCAAAACCTCTAATATTATAAAACACAAATTTTGCTTTGAGTAATACAAAAAAAATCTTACTTTTCCTTAGGCCTTGCTAACATTCAAATAAAAATCCTCCTCCCAAAAATCACAATCATTCATGTGTACCTGCACAAACACACATATTCCAAGACTCTGGATTATCATTAACCAGATGGGAAACTTGTTTTACAAAAAAAACTAAAATTGATATGCATATGCAAAGTTTCATAGTAGTAAGGCTTAAAATACCATAGTTAAAATAAAAGTTGTGCCCCTTATGTAAAATACCAAAATTAAATCAAAATTTACAGTATGACATTTAAACATACAGGTGTGAAAAGAATCAATACAAAAAAAAAAATTCCACAAAACAAAACAGTTCAATCTCTTCCCCAAAGCTAAAGCAAAAGATTATTTCCTCAATTCTCAATTACAACTTTCTTTTGGCCTTGGTCTTTGATCTGGTGTGGGCCGATACGTGATCATCTGCAGGGGAATTTATGAGTGGTGCTGTTGAACGTGGAGTGTCTACCAAAGTATCAAATTCTGCTGAAGGTAGCAACTGTAGAGCTTTCACTATGGTATCTGGAGTAGATGTCAATGAGCTTGTTTCAGGGGTTGTAGCCTGCGAGGGAGGTGGGTGAAGATGTATTGCTATTGTCTCCAAACTTCCAGAATGGCGCTCTGCAGTAGGTACGGTCTGATGATGTGAAGTAGGGTCCTCAACATCACGGGGGTTTCTATATCTCCTCCTTTCACAAGTACACTTGCAACCTGTTCTCAGCAATCTCTTGACAATGATTAGAATAAGGGCAATAGTGGTCACCGTTCCCCAAGCTAATACTCCTAATGAAGAACAAGAGAGTATATTAAATAAAACAGAGTGTAATACATGAAATAATTTCAAGATTTTTATCTAAAAGACTTCCTTTTCAATAGCTTTTTTCTTTAATTTTTACACAATTAATTTATGTGATTAGAATTTTTTTTGTCATATCTTCACTTTTACCTTAAACAATGTTTTTCATAAAATACAGTGTGCAGAGAAAATGATGCATATTTAAAACTAAACTGCAATAAATTTTTACAAACCAGAAACTTCGGATTCATTCAAGATGTCCTCCTTCACTTTTCTGGGGACCTGGGGTGCCAGGGTAGTGGACATACCTACAATATTTGGCTGAATTTTAATAATGAGACAGGACTTACCATTTACAAAAATTTGGAATTGAAAACTTCAAAAAATATTTTACATGAATTTACAAAAAAAATTATTACCGAGACATTGAATTAAAAAAAAAACTTACCTGCACCCAATTTTGAAGGGGGCCAGGTCCTTGTCATCTCCTTGATGGTGAAAGGCTCTGTAAATGCAATGTTGTAAAATTGAAGGTTGTGTCAACATACCTGAAGGTAATATTTTTTTTTCATTTTTTTCCTTTATCATGTTTATATTCTCAAGGAAAAAAGAATTTACAATCATAATTCACTGCACATTTTCCAGGGAGTACAACAGTCTTTTAACACCCTTCACAAGCATTGACAGCTAAAGTTTTTCACTTACTGTCTAAAACATATTTATAACTAAACTGTAAGAAATGTTTACAAACCAGAAACTTCGGATTCATTCAAGATGTCCTCCACTTTTCTTGGGACCTGGGGTGTCAGGGTGGTGTACATACCTACAATATGTGGTTTATTTTTAATAATAAGACATGGTTTACAATTTACAAAAACAACTTTAAAAAATATTTTACGTTGACAAAAAAATTATACAGAGGCTCTAAATAAAAAAAAACATCTTACCTGCAATCCACTGTAAAGTGGACTGGGTCCTTGTCATCTCCTTGATGGTGAAGGGCTCTGTAAATGCAAAATTGTAAAATTACGGTTGTGTTAACATACTTTTCATAATTAACGGCATATTTTCTTGGGAGTACAAGCCTCAAGAGCCACTGCATAGACTTTGAAAGCTAAAACGTCTTTCTCACATACCGTCTGCGGCTTTTTCCACCTGTTCCTCCAAAATTAACTAAATCAGCCATAATCATTTTAACGTCTTTATTCTTAAGAATTTTTGGGGTAAGAAAACATTTTTATGAAAAGAAAATGGATTTACGTGCCTTCAATATATAGGCACGTTGTTATTTGGAGAATTTCGGAACTCCTCGGTATAACCGAGTATGACGAGCCCGATGTATATAAAAATAATAAAAAAAAGATCTTGAGGTTGTGGTGGTGGTGGTGGATCCAACAGTAAAAATTATTGGGTTCTAAAGTTAAATCACTTACCACACACAGTCTTATCCTTTAGAGCAAATATTCGCACTCGACTTGCATCACCATTGACGTTGACTCGATTAAGCACGCAGGATGTCACAAAAACATCCCTCACTTCATTGGAGTTAACCGTTATATTCGAACATGGGACGGTGCAACGTACCACTTTTCTGTTATCCCCAGTCGCGATACAAATAATGGTACAAAGGTACATCAAAACAACGACGGAGTTCATCCTCACCTCTTGACGATCCGGGCTGATCTGATGTGTGGCGCAAAAATTTCACGTGCGACCTTTGACATTCCTTATATGGTTCTGATTTTAACCTTTATTGTATGAGTAATGTGCAAACCCTGCTCTTGTGCAAATTCAGGGAAAGTTGTAAAAAAAAAAAGGGGGGGGGGATTACCATTAGGGTAGGTTTCCACCCTCAAAACACATTATTTTTACTCTAATTTATTCTTAAGATATAACTACACCAAATTATGTACTTTGTGGTTAATCTCTTCTGACGTTTCTGACTCGCAGGCCTAAGCTTGAGAGAGAGAGAAAAAGAAAGAAAGAGAGAGCAACCCCCATAAAATCAAACGATGACGGATATTGGAGCCTGGTTGTGGTAAAATAATGTGAAAGTAAAAACTTCATTAATTCATGCTGACAAAATGAATTTCATATAGAATATTTTGGTTATTGGTAATAATGATGACAAGAAAAAACCCACACGGCGTATGGTATAGTACATTATGTGAGAAAAAATTCTGAGGGTACGACGGAATTGTCGCAAGATATGTAGGGTCTCTAGTCGTGTAAATGAACATAGTATAAATATCAGACATCTTGAAAATCCACAAAGTAATTAAACCTTTCCTTGACAAAAATTTAGATTCCGAAATTATGTACATGACTATAATTGCAGAGGGAAAGGCACATTTATTAAATGTTATATAATTGATAAGTTTATCCGTATGACTGTTACCGTTTTTTTTTTTTTAATGAAACCTTAGATCGACAAAACATTGCCTAAAATGTACTTTTAACATTATCAGAGTGATTGTACTTCGGAGAACACAAAACAAATATATTAGGTCAACGTGCAGCTGTAGCATGCCAGTGCGTAAACCACGTGTGAAATGTTCAAATTAGAGTCAATAAAATACAATTAAAGCGTTAAATTCTACTTAAATAGATCAAAGATCAAAATGAAATCGACAGGATGGGAATGGTCAAATTAATCAGGTCATCCATGTGCTAAAATAAATGTAACTCGAACTGAATTCTTTGAATATTTTTTAAAAGCACCTCTGACAGATAACGTAATTCACAAAATGACCCTAGACCATTAATTTACCTAATTCTAAGGTGAATAATTGAGCTCCCGATTATACAAAGATCAAATATTGACCACCATGGATTGCTTTTCCTAAATATCTTGATTTGTTTCATTGACTATATTACAAGATACAAGGATTGCAGACAATAAATTGATAAAGATATGTATTATTCATGAGTTAATATTGATTTGATTTTCTTTTTTCTTCCTTTCTCTTTTATTTTTCAAAAATGCATTTTTCTAGAAAATAACATGACGTTTTCTTTTGTTTCAAGTTTAAATGTTTACAAAACTTTTAAAGACTTATATACTAACGAACCACACAAATAATGGTGTCACTTAAATCATTTTTACAAAAATAAAAACTTCACAAATATAATATATATAATAATATATAGATTATACTATATATATATCAATTGAAAGGGGGGGGATAAAACGCAAGATAATGGACACAAACTTGATGTTGCCAATATATTCGTAAATTGGTGCGGACCAACCAATTTATCACATTACTTACACGTGTTCAGTCAGGATATATTTTATGCGCAGCTGTGAAAAAAATGCGGTAGTTTTAAAAGTACAAAAAGACCGCTTCTAATTTAAACAAGATCATGCGTCACTGATTAAAAATCACGTGAGATGAGAAACCAAGTTATCCAATTCCCACACAATTTAAAATATTTTTAATTTAAAAGAAAATTGTTCTAAAGTACATGTAGCATTTTGAATCCACCCACAGAGTATAAATAGCGGGAGTTTAATGTAAAATTAACTATTGACTAAAGAAATCCAGTCAATTAAAGCAGCAAGGATGGCAGAAGCATTCTTAAATTTCCAGTAAGTATCATATTTTAGATATACATCTTATATTTCAAATCTATATAGTCATGCTTAAATTTTGTTAAGGATGAATTTTACTAATATCTGCATCTTTAAACTTATAGTTAATTTAGGATCTCTGTAATAAATATAACGAAAATATAGAAACTTATCGACTGAATGAATTTTGTTCGAACGTAATATCACATTACTAAATCCTTGTAATTTAAAATCACAATTCAATCAATGTAAAGATAGGATGAATTGCAAAATTTTGGTTTGGGTCATACATTTTTGCATGAAAACAGGGACCAGAAACATGTATTTACTTTAAGTTTAACATACCGTATGTGTTTTCAAATTAAAATTTAAAAAAAAACAACATTGCTTAAAACTTGACCGTAAATAAAATAATGTGTGAAACGATTTTACGAAAACTATGTATGTATAAGAAACTTGAGTTATCTTTCTTTGACTTTTGTCTTTCCAGAGATCAGAGGCGTACCCCTTCCCCCCCCCCCCCCCCCGAAGTCTTCCAGATTTCGAAGAGGAATGGCTACAGTTAGGGCAGGAGTTCTCCGTAATATTTGATTCTGGGTAAGTTTTTCTTTTTCAAATTAAACATTTGTGGAAAAAAAAGAAGATTTTTTTTCGAAAATTATAAAAGAAACATTTTCAAAGGATAAACACTAACCATGAATAATGATAATTACTAATTCATTGTATGTTATGTACACTATTTAATTTTCTTTACCAAAATGTATTTCAAAAATATTTTTAAAAAACAACAAATATTTCCTTTAACTAGAAATTCTCCTGTTGACCAAAGCCAAGAAAAACCAAGAAAAAGAAGATTAAGTGAGGCGGAAGACTCGCTGATTATTTCAAGGAGGTAAAAGTCTACTTACATTTATCTTTGAAATTGTAAACTTGGTTTGGTTTTTGGTCTAAATACATTTAATTTTTAATTATAATATTATTACAAACGGATTAGACACAAGTTCGATAAACTTAGAAACACTCTCCCTATTTATTGTTTTAACCATGATTAATTCAGTGTTTCATAATATTTAATTATTAATTGACTTAAATTCTGTATTTCTGAAAGCAAAATGGCGAGAAAAGGCTTCACACAGCAGAGGAGCCAAGAAGACCCTCAAATAAAGAAATTAAGGTATAGTGCATTGTTTTATTCGGTAAAGTAAAAAAGTTCAAAGACTTTTAAAATATCTTCTATTTAAAAACAAGGTATTTAATATTTGTTTAACGATTAATTCCTAGTTTATCCATTTAGATACTTTACATTTCGCTCTTATGTTGCAGACAGGAAAAACCCATGAGGTATGAAGCACTTGAAAAGAGAACCAAAACAAGAGATACAGCTGGTACCACGGTGTCGCAGAAATACCAATTTAGACCTGCATCACCACCCGCCACCATGGTGTCGCCAAAAATTAGCCTTGAATTACCAACAACCACCCTAATGCCACCAAA
>CAJDSM010044525.1:0-13102 GCA_903981925.1 Ostrea lurida
CCATAACAACCATGACCAGCATTTAACTTTTCAGCACATGTTTGTAAACATGTTATATAGATATCTTATTCATGCAAGTTTCATGAAAATCGGTGACTATGCGTGCCAATTTTTTAAGTGGTTACAGAGGATGGCTCTTATAAACCTCAGCTATCTGCTTAAAGGGACAACTGACACATTTTTGAAACTAAAAAATATTCGATTTTAGATTGTCAATTTGAAGTGTTAAAAATGCTTAATCAAGTTAATTTCTAGTTATTCAGGTCAAAAAAATTGAATAGTCAGTTGTTCGAGTTACAGGAAGATACTAGCGCTCAACAAATCTTCGCAATACTGTAAACAAAGGCTTTGAATAAATATGTTTCAAAAAAGAAATTGACTTTCGTAGTATGTTTAAAAACAATATGGAGATGTGAGAAACAACTAGACCACTGTTTAATATTGTGTTTAGAATGACTTTTACTTTGAAAAAAAATTCTGGTTTAAATTAAAAACTTAATAGCATATTCAATATTATGTAAGCAAATCCTAGCTCAGGCCTAGTTTACATAATAAAGAATTGTAAGTGCTGTAATTCAACAGATGACGTTAAATGTTTTCCAGACAATTAGAAATACCTTAGTCAAGCATTGTAAAAATTAAAATTGGCAATCTAAAATTTGAACGTTTTTCATTCAGAAAGTGTCCATGCCCTTTTAAAGTTTAAAGTTGAATGTCCTGTAGGAAGAGATATGGGTACACCTGTATAAAGAAAATCAAAACTACACCAATCATAACCTAACTCTTACATGTAACTAGCTATATCTAAATTCTTTACAGAGTGTTAAATCTTAAAGTGCAAACTTGCCGCTATCATTAAAATGGGACACGAACAACATTCTGCTTTAAATTGAACACTTACTAGCATATTCAATATTATGTAAGCAAATCATAGCTCAGGCCTCATACCGTGGGGATCCGGGTTAGAGTAGGTCATCAGCATCCCCGTGCCTGTCGTAAGAGGCATCGATAAATTCTTCAAATAGAATGTTTAATCCTATAATGAAAACCATTTAACACACAACTTAATTTGGGGTAATCGTATGTCTGCACTAAAGCCACTGAAATAAATAATATGCTAAATATTCTCATTTTACAATATTGTTTATTGTAAATTACAAAATTTGCATTTTATGTAAAGGCAAAGATAACGAACAGTGATCAATCTCGTAAGTCCTAAATATAATACAAAAAGATAAATAATATATAAGATCAATAAGTTTATATGAAAAGCAAGAAAACACTTACTTTTTGGTGATTCCAAATTCCAAAAGGTTGGCCTGTTGTTGGTCCAGCTGACTGGGTGGGGTTTTCTTAAGAAAGACATCTGTCAGGAGGTAGATTGTTTGTCGCCGTGACGATTCCTGACCACCACACATCACTTCCTGACAGTAAGGCAACAGACAGGGCAAAACATCCTGCAATATCAACAGCTTCTTCAAAATCCCATACATTGTAAACACTCACACTTCACGACAAAAGCGAATGTAGGATCAGGTGCCATAAGGAGTAAGCATCCTCTGCTGACCGATCACACCTGCCGTGAGACCCTAGTCGAAACAAAGTAAACGGGGTTACCCGTCGTCAAATTTAGTACAAAAATGACAGTCTAACAAAGAGTATGAAACAAATCAGTCAACATATGACTTAGTGATAATTTGTAATCGCAAACAAGGTCATTATAGCGACCGTAGAATTTGCAAAAATATGACTTTGAATGATATTCGTTATAACCCTGCAACATCGACTTTTTTGTTAATAGTTGGTCTCGCTTTAAAAAGTCCTCATACGCATAGCATGATCTTGCATACCGAATCAACTGAGATACATATACACCATACGCAGGTGATAGTGGTACATTACTATATAGAAAAGGGAAGTTGACAAGTGTGTAATGCGCGTCATGTTTGTTTTTAAATTATTTCATTTTTGTGGTGACTTTGAATGTACCTTACTACTCTATGTTTTAAAACTTGAAAACTAAACTCAATAGAAGTGGAAGTAAAGTTAACAGCGAATTACCAGTATGAATATGACAAAATACTTTCCTAAAGCTGTAAGAACTTACCCTAGAAGCTATAAGAGATTTTTCCAACCAAAATATTATACAAAAATATAGAAAGTTCGTCATTTGTAAACGTGACAAGGTAAACAAAAAAAAAAAACTAGCAAGAAGTGGAATTGGAAGGAGAAATGTACCTAGCGTACCCAACTTTATATAATAAATGGAACAATAGAAAATGTACACAGCTATCCCCGGTACACAGCTAGAAGGGAGTGTTGGTATCCCGCCGGTACAGCAGCGTACCAAGCGAGTTGTTTGGTAAACTCGTCGCCCGTACAACCGCATTATCAAAGGAGTAGTTGAGTATTGTCTTCTTTCCCGGCTACATACAACTAGAAGGGAGTTTGTTTGGTATTTCCCGCCGGGATAACAATAGCTACAAAGGAGTGTATGTTTATCTCCCCGTGTACAGCAGACGTAGATAAGATGTGCTTTGGCGGTATCTGTGCGCCCGGGTGATGCATAGGCATTAACATAAGTGAAGTGTTTGGCTATCGGTAGTCTCCGGTACATTTTTCAAGTCTGAGGAAGGTAGTGTTTGGTAATCTCTCCGCGGTGAGCAGGGGGGCAGGGGCTAGAAAGGAGTTTTCAGGTTATCTTGCCATCGCGGGGTACACTACAAAGGTAGTGTGTGTTTGGTGACGTTCCCTGGTCTATCATCTTACCGATCCGGGAGTGTATGGTTTGATCGTCGCCCGCGTACATTTCATCTAGTAAGTGGAAGTGCTTGGTATCTCCCGGTCTCAGCTAAGAAAGGAGTTGTTAGGTAGAGCTTCCAGGTCACAGCTACAAAGGATGTTGTGTTATTGATCTTTCTTTCTCGGGTTCGGTACATTCATTCTAAGAAGGAGTTGTTGTTATCTCCGCCGGTTAATCACATCTAGAAGGGTATGTTGTTGAGTATTTCTTTTCGCGCAGCGGTACATAGCTACAAAGGAGTATCTGGTATCTCCTCGGTATCAATCAACTACAATAGGAGTCAGATGGTATCTTCCCCGGTACACAGCTAACAAAGGAGTGTTCGGTGAATCTCCCTCGGTACACAAGTCTAAAGGATGTGTTGGTACTTCCCAGGTAGCATACAAGCTAGAAAGGAAGTGTTGGTATCTCTCCGGTACATGCCGCAAGAAGGGAGTGTTTGGTATCTTCCCCGAGTGCACAGCTACATAAGGAGTGTTGGTTCCCCGGTTAACACAGCTAGAAGGGAGTGTTTGGGTATCCCTCGTTAATACGAATAGGTGGAGAAGGAAGTGCTTAATACTTCAACGATGGAGAAATAGAGCGATTCCATGTTTTCCATTTTACAAACTAAAATCGTCCCTGTTGACGGAACTTCATACATGAGCCGTTCTCGGGGGGCGTAGAGTACATGAGTAATTGTTGACAATGATTTATGATATATGACCTCCATATAGTCTTTTTGTAATTTGTAAGAGCAGAGTTGGAGTTTAGCCGAAAGACACTGTGTTGTTACTTTATTCGTGCAGCAAACATAGTAGAGAAGAGACGTTGGTGATGAATTTAAGGTTTTGAGTCACGATCAGACCGAGCGACTCATCGAGAGTAAAGGTTCTCTTCTTCCCATATGCCTAACATTTATTGAACTCATCCATTCTACGGTTTATGACACTAGCCTCAAACAAGTAGGGTGTGCTAACGAAGCCCCGCCACTTTCTCATAGGGACACAGTAGTAGGCAATGTTGGTAATAATACGGTTAATTGCTACATTTTATGTTATTCTGTATATTGTGAAAGCACAAAGAGGACCCTTCTTTGAGTGTCTTTATTTATATCAGCAGATCCAATATCCGGTTGTTAGAGAAGGGTAGGTTAGTTATACCCTTCACATTACATTAATTTTTGTGTAAATAATTTTAAATAATAATTGAAATAATTCTCCCAAACATTTCAAAGGTTGCACATGTATTGACAGATATTAAAGCAGACAATCTGATGAACATAACAATATTTCCAGATTACTTGCTTTTTAGAGTGTTTCATTGCATGTATATATATCAAATTGCTAGTATATTTGCATGTACTCAAATTGTGCTACCACTAATGTGTGCTGGTGACCTTTTTTGCAGAACTACTGCTTTTTACTCATATAACTAACGTTATCTGTTAGTGGGATATCAGTCAAGTTTTCAGTATCCCAATATGTAAAGATATGTGAGACATAAGTTAGTATGTAAAGTTTCCTCTTGGAATGTTATTGGTTTTATATTGGAACTTTTAAATCGCGCTGTGTGTTTTAGCATTGCAATACAGCTTTGACACATGTTTATAAAAACACTTCCTGGCTCAATTATTGATTTATTTTTGTATGGAAAAGATCCGATTACAAAGAAAGAACATAGGGAGACTCCATGAACACAAGGAATTAGACGTGCCAAGTCTTACTTTTACAAAAGGAAAAATAAGTGAAATATGAAGAAGATAACGAACAGTCTCAATATATCATACAAAGAATACAGCAATACGTGAAGGACAAATACGGGTCTTCTGGGTACATCAAAGGGGGGATAAGGTGCCTAGGAGAAGTAAGCGTGATCTTAATGCATGAACGGGCACACTCCGCCGTGAGACCCTGCTATCTTCATAGGGTGTACAGAGTAATCCATAGGAATAATATCCCATGAAGCCCACTATCACTTAGAGTCATATTTTTGACCGAGGGTTTTTTTGGGAGTAACTATAAACATTGCAACCAAAAATTTGACTTATGTACCGACATATTTGAATCTAATAGTTCCATATACACGCAGCTATTTTGTTTGAAATCAAGTATTCTTCGATTATCCATTTTGACATATTAGATAAATTATATTGCCATTCAAACATCACAATAGAAGGCCAAAATTAGATTAACCTTTGCATCAAAACATAGTTGGAAAACTTCCCTTTAAGGTTTCCAAAGTTGGGATGGAGGTGGGTGGATTCATCAAAACACATTTTTCCTACACGATCAAGCTTATATCTTTGGGATATAGTTTGTACATGCGTTGATAGAACAGTGATATATAGCACTGGAGGTCGTCAGTTCTCGAACCCTGTTTGTGCCATG
This sequence comes from Ostrea lurida, assembly GCA_903981925.1. NCBI lineage: Eukaryota > Metazoa > Mollusca > Bivalvia > Ostreida > Ostreidae > Ostrea > Ostrea lurida. The sequence continues at coordinate 5,173 of CAJDSM010044525.1, forward strand.
GCCATTGTCAAACCGGAGACGTAAAAAATTAGGTTCGTGTGTATTGCTCCTTCGCACAAGAGAAACAAAACATATTGCGGTTTAATGTTGAAATATTTCTATAAATGAATATGGAACAGTTCACGATGGAGAAGATGAAAACCTCCTTTTGTCAAGTGTTGTGTTTTCAGTTTGCGACTTATAATTTTATTTCATAAATGCTAACAAATCGAAGCAAAACTGTCTTCTCTTTTTGTGGCAATGGCTTACCATACAATTTACATGATCATATAAAAGGAAATCAAATAAAAGGGTTGAGGCATTGTCAACAGTTTGGTTTTTGTTAGTAAATCTAACCTACCCGTGGACCAAACTCAAACTATGTTATTTCTTATTGGTACATGTATTTGTCTTAACACAGGCTATGGGTACCAATGGCCTACTTTTAAATATCGGAACATGTCGCCATCTAGCAGCTTGGAAAAGAGGCTGAGCCTCGTGGAGAGCAAACTTAAAGCGACAGAACAAGGTTCCTTTTTGGATAGACAGCAGAGACAACATTAAATTCTCGAAAGTACCTTTAGTGTAATTAGATCGAAGACACATGCTGCGATATCTCTTACTTGGAGTGAATGATCTACAAAACGAAATAACAGGTACATATTAATTGTATATATTCATTTATTTTCAATAATAATCCATGTAATCAGTGCATTCTATCTATTCAAAATTTACTACCGATGAATATGTATTACAGGAAAGAAATCCAATTGAAGGTAAAATGAATCAAATTTTTTTTTGACGAACAGAGAAATTCATGTTTCTGTGTCTGCTGCTTCCTGCTTTCTGCTAAATCTGATACAGTATCTACGAACCTTTTATTAATTAATTGATGGAAAGAACAAAATATTTGAAATAGCTTTATATTTCCCGTTCCTTTATTTATTTCAAACACAGTATATAAGTGTTAAAAGATAACATTATTTCCATGAAAGTTCTGAGTTGCACGTGTAAGTTATACGTATGGTTGATCATTGCAACTAGGAATATCACCAATACTTTAATCACATTTCTTCCTAAAACGACTGTTATTCCTGTTGCCATTGAAATCTTTGATTTTACAGCTAAGTCAAGAGTTGACCGCGATGCCTTCACTAATCTGACAAATATAGCCTATAGGAAACCTGTGAAGGCAAGCTCTTCTGGATATCCACCCGAGAATGCAGCGAATGGAAATCTAGCAGATTTTATGCACACTAGTGCTGAGGTCAAACCATGGTTTCTGATTGATTTAGGTGGCGTATTCAAGAGATCGAGATATTCAATCGAAAAGATTGTTGTGGTAATGTACATCTTTACTCACTATTCATTGGAATAATTCAGCAATGCAACAGATAATTCAGTGATATTTTTAAATACTATTTACAGTCCAATTATTTTACACACACTTCAGTAACATAATACACATTTCAGTAACATTATACATGTTTCAGTAACAATTATATTTTACAAATTTCAAAAGCACTATGTACATGTATATTTCAGCTTTGTTACGCACATTTCATTAATGCTATACATAATTTAACAATGCTATACATGTTCCAGCAACACTACACATCATTAAACGATAATATACGTAATTCAATTATATTATGCACTACACATCAATTCTATACCTAATTCAGTAACCAAATACGGATTTAAAGACTGTTAGTATGTACGATTATGTAAACATGAATTTGTATATGTGTTTTATTTTTAAACTGAGTTATGGGTATTGTGTTACCAGCAAATTTCGCAGTTATGTTGGTTCATATCATATTTAATATCATGTTACATCGTTTATAGGTGAACGATTACATGATTTTGAGCTGACGGTTGGAAAGAACAGCACTGAAGATATCCAGTTTCTGTGGAGATTCTCTGGACCCGCCTCTGCAGGGGAACGTATTGGTATACAATGCCCGACTAATACCGTGGGGCAGTTTGTGAAGATACAAATCATGGAAGGGTCAAACAATTATCTTCATATTGCTGAGATGCTGGTGTGGGGGACGAAATGAACAAAATGATACCAAAAAAGATGAACTGCAATATATGTATATATCACAAAGCCGACGGAGTTTGATGGATTAGTTTCTCATGGAAATTGATGCTAAATTTAGAAATCATATGGAAAACAAACTCGTCCCTCTTTATCCTTGATGCCATGGATGAAACTCTTTGTGTATGCAGTGATTTGAAGGTCCAAAGTTTTGATCGTCTTAAAGTATGTTTTAACCTTGTTTTTTCATGTCAGTTTCACGTCCGATATCAATATGAACGACAAAAGGGATAATTGATTAACAATATTTATTAATATTTTGTTTTCAATTAAGACAATTTGTAAAATATCTACTTTTTTCGAAATTAAATCATGATGTTCAGTATCTGTATATAACAGTCGAACATTGATCATGCAACGATTGCTGTAAGCATGCTAGTGACCTGCAAGGAAATGACCAACTTTCGTGCTAGACAAGTTCATGCCATAATGTATTTGGGTCATATGTTAGTCGTAATCAATTTGCGTTTGAAAGTGATGACATATTGAACCTAAGGGCTCCAGTAATCGGTCATATATTGCCTAATGCGTAGGTCACACATGAACGGATCACTTCGACAGTTCCACTACGGTATAAATCCCATGAATGACCCCGGATAAAAAACTATTTATGTACTCCGACACGGATGCAAAACAGTGCAAATACAACTTTGGCCAAGAACGATAGCGGAAAGGGGTCATTTGAAAGTGTTAGAGATACGGGTTGCTACCGTGGATACGAAAGGGCACGGTTAAATACGAAAATAACAAAGGTTGAAATACGGCACTACACGTTCAGGGCGTGTGCGCGGCGGATGAAACAAGGGTTTGCTACGGCATAAAGTACGGGTTAGTACGAATAAGAACGGGGTGTTACGAAATAGTACTAACTCCACACGTTTCTAGCACAATACAGCAATCCATAGTACTTGTAAACGTGTCATAATACTCTTGTAATACAGTTCACATTTTAAAATTGCCACCAAGAAAAATAGAACATCCTTCAATCGTCCAGCCACTGATGCAAGAGCCCACAGACAAAAAGTGTTCTCATGAAGCGAGGTTTAGTAAGTGATAAGGACTAAAATGGGATAAACAAGAGAAAGATAAGCCGCGTTAGCAGCTTCTATATATGTATATATATATATGAGACGAAATCCCTCTCTTGCCATAAATTAAACATGTATGCTATTTGGATCTTCAATTTTGACAATTTATCCGCATACGGGTTTCTGTGAGTATTTTGTACTCTCTTTTCCCAAATAAATGTTACAGATACGTTGCAGAGAGATGAGAATGACGATGCAATCTTGAACGTCTTTATGAAACATTGTTAGCAAAGACAATATTTCAAAGAAGCATATTCGCAAATAATTTTTGATCTTATTTATCATGAAGACGACTATTTTGTCAGAAGATAGCGCATCTTGGGTCGCATAAAAATTGGTACCGTATATTATTTTATTATATTATCGAACATTAAAGCAACGTTCTCTGATCTAGTGGAGACATTCACTGCAAACACTCTGATATGGTATGAATTAACTTTGTCAGTAGCCACGTGGGGTCATCGCTCTCTACAAAGTAATTTAATAACATCGACAGAGTGTATTCGCAGTATCTTCCTAACTCAACGCCCATACGGTTTCTGTGTTTTCCCCTTTATTTGAGAAGAAAATAAAGTTACATGCAATAGTTACTACATAATTTACGTACTCGGTTTTTATTAAGTAGACAAGTCGTGTGTTTCAGACCTTGTGAATATATAGCACATATCTCCAGAAAGCATTCAATACAAATTAAGTTTTGATATACAGCATGCGACAATATAATTTTCCATCATTAAAAGACCATATTATCAGCCAGAATTTCAGAATTTCTTTGTGAACAGCATGATTCCCTTAAAAAACAGGTGTAAAAAAAGTTAGCGATGTCATACCAATGGGTGTCACTGTCCATTGTCTGTACGACACCCACTATTCCGAAGATTTAGAGATCAGAAAATAAGTGTACTGAGATGCTTCTTAATCGATATGCTACAAGCACATAACTCTATGACAAAGAGTGTAAATAAATAGTATCATTTTCACTATCTAAAGGACTGATTCATTTCCTTTGTTAGAATAATTAGTCAGTTCCCTTGAACAATTCTCTACATTTTCTTATTATAGTTTAAGAAAAAATCATATAGTTCGTTGTACCTTCGTGTTGGATCTTAAACTATAGTAAATTTAGTAAATCCACGATACCTCTTCATTAGATATATAAACATTGTTTCTTGGCCTAATACATAAAACAATAATATAGTTGAAAGCCAATTCTAGTGTGCCAATCATTATCACCCTGACACGATGAGCAAGGGATAAAGAGTTGGGAAATTATACTTCACCGCTATCAGCGAATACCTACATCTATTTACTGCACGCAATTCGTCCATCAACTATATCTGCAACAGTGCTTTGCTTGTTACATCATATACTTCTTGCGATGTAACGTTGATTCCCAATCAGTGCCTCCAGTATGGAGGACTGGTGGATTTTCGGTTGTGTTGTTTCTTTTGCACAGACTGTGTTGTTAATGCAAAAGGTAAATCATATCATTTATTGGATTATTAATTTTTACAGAAAATATTTTTTCATATCCATATACTGTGCTAATTTCATTTTAATTATGCACTTATTAACCGAATATCATGAAATTGGGAGAATGTCCAACCAACCATTGCTCTAACCACCTGCTCACTCAAAGATAATCAATATTGACTATTGCAATCCAGGTCAGCAACATTTTATGCAATATTTTAGTAAGCCATTATCGCTTAACCAATCGAGATTCGCCCTGGGCAAGTCATATCTAATTTGACGACGTGTATGTGAAAGAAAATGTTTATCCAACCAACTCTTATGGCATTTCTGACACAAAACAACTTTTACTTAGCTCCATGCCTTTTAGAACTTGGATTATCATTACGGAATGTCTTCTTAATACCGGTTTTCTTTAACAAGAGTCTAAAGCTCGGGCAGCAGTCAGTCTATAATGGAAGTTGCATGTATGCTGTTGAAAAATTATGTTTGCAGCGGGGCAGCTTGTATTTATCTTTTTGCAGTTTAGCGGATAGTAGTTATCTTCATTGTATTCTGCGACACATTCGTTATATTTAGAATTAACATGTGGCACACATCTATTTTACATTGCGGTGGCATGCTAGCGTATTTTAGATTAGAAGTGTATCATGTTTATCTCACGTGTTCACAGTTTGTTGATATCGTCAGTTCTCGAACTTTTTGCGATATTACTGTATAGCTATTCGTATTTGTAGTCTTTACAGTTAGTTATATTTATTGTGGATTTGCAGTGATAGCATATGTTTATTTGAAGATTTGTGGCATTAGGCCTACCGATATCTGTAGATTTACGGCGGTAGCTATAAGACTGTTGTTTCGCGTTAGCAGTGGTATTGCGCATTCGTTTAAACGAGGCAGCTATAAGATTGTTGTGATTGGGTGATGATAGGCTGTCTTATGTAGTTTATCGCGTAGCAAAGATTGTGATTTAAGGTTGTCAACTGTCGTATATGTAGTTTACGGGCAGGGGTCATATTTAAGCGTTGTTGGTTTGCAATTTTGGCATAGATGCTTTCTCGCTCTACATGACTATTTGGTTTATGTTTTTTTACAGACTGTGTGGTTGTTATAGAAGAAAAATGTTTTTGAAAAAAATTAGTGTAATCTTTGGTATATATTTGTCCTAGTCCAATATGACAAACAGGATTTAGGGTTACCTAAAAAAAATTTACTCATTTTAATGTCCCTCTTTTCCGCACAGAGTTATTCTCTGCCAATAAAAAATCTTATATTGTACTTTATCCAAGAAGAAGCAAGACATGTTCATTCACTGTTTTAAGAGTCCGAAGAGCGCCGACTAATCATCATAGCAATAAGTCACCTGAGTTGCTCAGCATGATCTATAAAGTAAAACCATTGAAATATATTAAATAAGCTTGATCATTATTTGCATTATCTTCACCTTCCAGCAAACCACGTCGTAGTTGGTCAGTTGTAGAAAGTTCGTCCTGACGTCACTGAACGTGTGACTTCGATTACCAATTTGCAGTGTCTAGCCCCCTCCCAACTAAAGACGCAGGCATCCAGTACGTGAATAATCCTTCGCGAACACGTGCAAGCATTCTAAAACTAAAGTTTCACCGGTCTTTCGAACATGGATGTCTCGTCTCACGACCAGGCGTTGTCACATTTGAATAAGCGCCTACTTATTACGGCTCGGAGTGTTAATGATAAGCTAAATTTGTGCGACGTCTCAATATGAGTGAAACATTCTAATACCTGTAAAACAGCGCGACTTATTTACCGCGTGGGGACGCCGCATTATCATAATAATTACTTCGGCCACCGCAAAATATGCGAGTAAATTCCCCATGACTTGTAACTAGAATATTCAGTCAGTCGCGTTTCATTTTCCCCCAAAGCTGAAGTTGAACATATAATAACGCGTATTAACCCCAGGCTTAACATCAGTAAGAATTCGAATGTTTGAAAACCTGATACATAACGTGTATCGTGATGAATACACAATTACCACACATATTAATCATATAATTAAAATTGCAAAGGAAAAGAACAAATTATGGGAGATAATTCATTATTTTCGCTTTCACGTATATCTAATATATATTATTTAATTTTGAAAGTTTCTTATTCCATATTCAAACGTCTTGTGACAAATTGTTGCCTTGGAAATCATGAAGTGTCGGGTGGTTCAACACTTACCAAAACTTTCTTGACCCTCTAACGCTGTCAATGGGAAACCTCAATCGACTTCATGCATACAACGTACCCGACAGGAGAAAAAAAGACCTTGGCTCACGATAGACCTGCGGGAGCACTTTCTTATAAAGCAGATTGAAATCTTCAACAGGAGCAGGACTCCTGTGGTAAAATACATATTTCATTGAGATTGTATAAATTAACATTTTAGCCCGTATTACTTAAAAATATCACAAGAGTTGTGTAGTCATCAACTATGTTCCACGAATCTTTCACATACAAATGTTTTGATGATATGGTTCTAATCTTACAGAATAAGAGTAGACTGAACTTGTGTTTTTCCCTCAGGTCTTGTTAAATTTCATGAGCGGAAGTGACAGTATGAAACGTCTATGGGTAATCATACAAGTTCTGCGGCCACTTAGGGTCGGGGATTCAAGAGAGAACGGAACGAATATCGAGTCCGGTGTCCCCCCTCATACATTGGCCTCGCTTCACGTTCAAATCCCAGATAGGTTTAAGGAAACAGAGGGAACGTTTGTTGCATGTGGCAGAGGTCTTCATTTGGGGATCAGTACCTGAAAGGACGTCAATGTTTGCTATTGAACATTTGCGAATTCTGTACTTATTCTCACACACACACCACACACACACACACCACACACACACACACACACACATCGAGTACCTGGTACCAAACGGGGACAGGGGTTGGAAGTTATCAAACTGGGGGACTTTTTATTTTTTATTTAATAGTATACAAGTCACAAACTATCTTCAAAATGGTTTCTTCATTTAATTCGCAGCAATCAATACTGCAAGATCATCAGAATAATATTTGAAGTAGAATATATTGATTTTCCTCAATTTAAGTCTCGCACTTTTTACAACGCAAACGGGGACATTACTTCACACTCATTAATATTCACACAAGAGTTTTTTTCTTATCTAATCGGGGACACGATATAAACTCTTTAAAACTAGGAATATTGGTCTTTGTAAACGTTTTACATGAATATTTCAATCAATGTTGCACTAACATAGTACGACAAAGTAAAAAACTAACCTCCAAAACGGTCATTAT